>JARHVA010000039.1:2880000-3182500 GCA_037957365.1 Torreya grandis | reverse complement strand
TGATAGGTAAAAAGTTATGGGAGATTGTAGAAACTGGTTATGATGAACCAATTGATTGGGCCACTATTCTAGCTAATGATAGGCAAGCCAAGAAGGAAGCTAAGAATAATTTCTTACAAAATTTATTTCATAATCAAATAGTTCTATAAAAGAGCCTATTTCCAAGAATTGTAGGTGCAAAGATAGCCAAGGATACCTGGAAGACTCTATAAGAAGCTTACCAAGGCAGTGAGGAAGTCAAAGTGGTTAGATTACAAACATTGAAGAGAGAATTTAAGAATTTGAAAATGAAAGAAGTTGAAAGTGTGAGTGATTTTTGTATAAGAGTAAAGGATGTAGTTAATAAGATGGCTACACTTGGATAAATATTGAACAAAAAAGTTGTTAAAAAGGTGTTAAGGTCTCTAACATCAAGGTGGAATCATGTTGCCATAATTATTAAAGAAATCAAAGATTTGACTACTCTTGAGTTTGATCACTTGGTAGGATCTCTTGTGTCCCATGAAGAAAGACTAAGAGACACATTAAATGAAATTGATGAGAAGGCTTTTACCTCAAAATTAAATATCACAAAGAATGAAAGTTCCATCACTAGAAATAAGAATAGTAATGTACAAGGAAAAGATAATATTAAAATCAATTAAGGATGCGGTAAATACATGAATTAAAATTATTCAAGAAGATACAATTATTCTAGAGGATACAAAGGAAGAAGAGGTGGTTTAGCTACAAGAGGTAAAGGTAGATGTAGATTTGATAAAAGAAATATTCAAAGTTATTATTGTCATATGTATGGTCACTTTGATTTGGAATGCATATTAAAATCAGGAAATGAAAATAGAAGTGTTAATTATGTTGGTGATGATTCATGTAATTTATTCATTTCATATGACAAAGTTGAAAATAGTCATAATGAGGTTTGGTATCTAGATTTAGGTTGTTCTAATCATATGTTAGGGAATAATGTATTATTTTCTGCAATGGATAGAAATTTCAAAACCAATATCAAACTTGGTGATGAAAAATATTTAGAAGCTGAAGCAAAAGGAACTATTAAGGTGAATACTATATAAGATAATATAAGTATTAGTGATATTTATTACACCCCAAATTTGAAACATAATTTGTTGAGTGTTGGACAACTATATGAAAAGAACTATAAGGTGGTTTTTGATGATAAGCAATGCATGATCTATGAAAATAATCAAGGAAATAATGTTGTTATAATTGAACCTATGTATAAGAATAAGATGTTACCATTGAAGTTTGGAGAGCATAGTAATAGCCTTGCAAACATGGCATATGAAGATAAAATTTGGTTATGGCATCTTAGTTATGGACACTTGAATTTTCAAAGTTTTGAAGTTACTAACATCACAAGAATTAGTTTATGTTTTGCAAAAGGTTGAAGAGCATAAAGAAGTTTGTCAAGAATGTGTTAAAGGAAAACATGCAAGACAAAAGATTCCAAAAGGTAGTGTATGGAGGGCTTATCATCCACTTTATTTGGTTCACTCAAATATTTTTGGTCCTATGCAAATAAAAAGTCTGGGTAAGTCATCATATTTCATTACATTTATTGATGATTATTCAATAAAGTGTTGGGTTTATTTTTTGAAACAAAAAAGTGAAGCATTTGATACATTTAAGAGATTCAAATCCCTTGTAGATAATGAAAGTGGTTACAGAATAAAGTGACTAAGGATTGACCGTGGAGGTGAATTTTGTTCAAATGATTTTATGAATTATTGTGATTTGAATGGTATCAAAAGGCAACTCACAACTACCTACACCCCTAAAAAAATGGTGTGGCTTAAAGGAATAATCATACCATGGTTCAAATGGCAAGGATCATGTTACAAACAAAGGGATTGGACAACTCTTTTTGGAGTGATGCAATTGCTACAATAGTATATATTCTCATTCAAAGTCTTACTAGTGCACTTGAAAAGATGACTCCATATGAATAATGGTATGAAAAGAAGCCTAATGTCAAATAATTCAAAGTTTTTGGTTGTTTATCTTATGTTCATGTAGCTAACTAGGAAAGGAATAAATTAGATCCAAAGAGTGGGTCTTGTATTTTTATTGGGTATAGTAAACAAAGTGAAGCCTATAGGCTTAATAATCCTATCATTAATAGTGTACTTGTGTCAAGAGATGTTATATTTGATGAAGGGGGACTGTATGGTCATGATAAAGATAAAGGTAATATTGCAAAGTCTAAATCTATTTTTATTGATGTTAATTATGATGATATTATTAATGGTTGGCCCACGAGTACTTCAATGCCAAGTGATATAAGTCCATTAAGTATCCCCTCATCTAGTGCATGTATTCTATGCATATCTCCAACTTCGAGTCCTAATTCTTCAAGGAAGTTAAAAATATTGAGTGAAATTTATTAGCGTATAAGAAGCCAAACACATGAAGAATGTCCAAGAGGTGAGATAGTAAATTATGCTTTAATTACACAAGCTAGTTTTGAACCATCATGTTTTGAAGATGCATGTACTAATGATGTTTGGATGCAAGAAACGCAAGAAGAGATACATTTTACTCATAGGAATGATACTTGGGAGCTTATAGAGCTTCCATATGACAAGAAAAATATTGGTAATAAATGGGTCTACAAGACTATGTACAACAGTGATGGAAGTGTTGAAAGACACAAGGCAAGGTTAGTTGCTAAGGGCTTCACACAAAGGTATGGGATAGATTATGAAGAGACATTTGTACTAGTTACAAGATAAGAGACTATTATAATGATGATTTCACTAGAAGCTCAAAATAAATGGAGCATACATCACATGGATGTGAAAAGTGGGCTTTTGAATGGGTACTTAGAAGAAGAAGTCTATATAGAATAACCACAAGGTTTTGAAGTAAGGTAAATAATGTCAAGTTTACAAGTTGAAGAAGGCTCTGTATGGCATCAACCAAGCACCCAGAACATGGTATGCAAGGATTAATGGATATTTTTAGTAGAATGGATTAAAAATAAGTAAAAGTGAGCCTATTCTTTACTACAAGCAAGAAGGTAATGATATCCTTATTAAAAGTTTGTATGTTGATGATTTGTTGTATATGGGCAGCAATTCTAAGATGAAGGATGAATTCATAAATACAATGATGAATGAATTTTAAATGAAATATTTAGGTCTCATGAAATACTTTTTAGGAATGGAGATTCATCACTGTAAATATGACATCTTCATTTGTCAATCAAAGTATGCAAATGATATGTTGAATAAATTCAATATGGTTGACTGTAAACAAGTCTCCACTCCAATGCTCATGGATTTATATTATGTAGAGAAGATGGTGATGAAAGATTTAATGAGAGAACTTATAGAATTATTATTGAAAACTTAATGTTTCTAACTTATACAAGATTAGGTATTACTTATTCAATTTTTATTGTATCAAGATATATGTCTGAGCCATCTAAAACTCATATGAAGGTAGACAAGAGGATATTTAGGTATGTCAAAAGTACTACAAATTTTGGTATTCATTAGTACACTTCTAAAAGGTTTGAACTTGTTGGCTTTAATTATTCTAATTGGGGAGGTAGTTTGGAAGAATGAAAGTCTACATCTGGTAATTATTTTTATCTTAGTTTTGGTTTGGTTACATGGAGTTCAAAGAAGCAAAGTTCAGTTTCCATTTCATCTATAGAAGTAGAATATATTGCAATCACTTTAGTAGGTACACAAGCATTGTGGTTCTGAAAGGTTCTAGAAGAAATTAGGGAGAAACATATTCATCTTACAATAATTTTTTATGATAACATGAGTGTAATAAAATTTTCCAAGAATCCAGTGCATCATAATAGGTCAAAGCATTTTGATTTGAAATACCATTTTATTTGGGATTTGGTTCAGAAGAAAGACATAGAATTGAAGTATATATACACATAGGAACAGGTTGCAGATATATTCACTAAAGCTATTGCAAATGTTCAATTTTTGAAATTCTGACATCAAATTGTTAGTTCACTCAACATTAAAGGGGAGAATGTTGGTTAATTGCTATTGAGTCCTCGTTATACAGCAGCTTCAATCATGCAAAAATAATGCAATTAATTTAATAATTAGTTAATATTTAGTTAATCTATTTTTAGAATAACAAACCCTTAGAAAGGGTGGAAATAACTTTAGTTTATATTTCATGCAAATTGTTATTTAAATAATTTTAGAATGTTTTAATTATTTATTATTAAAACATGTTGACATGCAATTCAATAAATTTAATGTAATTGATATTTATTATTAATGGAGAATGATTCAAATAATTTGATGAATTATTTTTATTTTGACTATTCTATATTTCTTCTGGTTATGAATATTGCATATATTTGGCTGTGAGTTTCTGGTTTCTTTCTAGGCAGTGGTTTATTTTTATATATTTAAAAATATTCAATAGTACTATCCAGTCAGGGAATTAGAATTTGAGAAGGGGTTGTTTATTTAATCATTGTGAAACATATAGAAGATAGATATATACAACACAAGAGTTTCAAATATTCTAATTTTTGAACACTATTGTCCCAACATTAAGCATCTCAAAATTGATTATAATAATTGTTTAATGGAGATCGAAAACTTGCCCAGAGTAGTTAGGGACATAACATTGTATAGTTGTAATATGCTAAAAAACATTAGGGGTATCATTGGTTTGGTAAACCTTTAAATCTTGATGATAAATGACTATCTATAGTCTAAATAACTAATCGTGATATAGGTACAAATATGGATACAGGATTTGGATACATTGATACGAGAAAAAAAAATTAGGCCTATATATTTTTTTAGATATGATTATATTATATAATTATTTATAAAATATATATAATAAATTAAATAAATTAAATAATCATATAATTATTAATAATTTAATGTTAAACTTTAAAATAATCAATAATTAAATTTAGATTAATCTCAAAACAAGCATATAATGTAAATATTACATTGTATGGATAAAAACAAAAACAAATCAACATATCTATTATTAAATACTATATTTATATTGATCTTCAATATTTTTGGATATAAAATGTTAAATTTTTATTTCCATAGTGCAAATGTTACATTATATAGACAAAAATAAAGACAAACCAATATATTTGTTATTAATTATATTTATATTAATCTTCAATATTTTAAATATAAAATGTAAAATCTTTATTTCCATATTTAAAGTTTGTAGTAGTCTACATAAAAATTTGAAAAAATATTAAAAAATAAATCCTAAGTATGAATATTTCAGAAAAATATTATTAAGTTTTGATATGGTGAAAGTTCTAAGTGATCAAGCTCTGGGCCCTCTAGAACCTTAATTAAACTATACAATAAAAACAAGTGGTCTTTTTACTTTGATGGGATTCAATGACATCAAATTGTATCTTAAAGGAAACTTATGGTTGTCTCAACATAAAATAAGGATAAGTATTATTTTATTATTATCTACACTTTGATAATAAAATTTTAAATTAATTTAACATATGTTTTTTAAGTAGGTGGTTGTTCAGGCAAGTTTATAATTGGTGAACATTTTATATTTATTTATAATTTATTTTTTAAATTGAAATTTAAAACAAAATTAAGTGTAAGGGTTGGGTTGGATACAGTTAGGTTCTTGCAAAAAGATTACGAATCTTTTTGGATACATTTTAAAATATATTTGAAAGGATTTGTAATTTTCTTACACGACTTTAGTTGGATCACATATATATCTGGATTCAAAATGTTTCATTTCAAAATCCTAAGGTCTATACAGAAGGATCCAATAGCATAGTGCAAAGTTAAATCTGGCTCCAAATTTTATAGAATTAATTTGTTTGAATGAATTTGATTTGAAAGAATGTAACAAATTTGAGAAAATAGAAGGTTTAGAACATTGTAGATCATTGGAAACTTTGATAATAGATTATTATTATTATTATTATTATTATTATTATTATTATTATTATTATTATTATATATTGGAGCAATACATGGAAAGATTGTAGTGGAAAACAAGATTCCAATGAAAGAGGCTCTTCCATTGCAATTGTTTGAATAAGTTGTGTTTGTATGCTTTTCTATTCATATTTTTGTTTGTTATGGCATCATCTCTATTTACAAGCTTGTTCCTAGTAGTAAATTATACTTTGATTTGCAAACTATCCTCTAGCTTTATTGAAAATGGAGACTCGTCAATAAGTTCAATTTTCCATTCAACATGACGTGGCACATCATCACAGACAAAATATTAAATTTTAATGGCATCATTATGGAACTCTACAAAAATAGCTATTGCAAGCACACCCTTCAAGGTTCAAAGTTGTGAAGGGTATTAGAAGACTTCAATGGGTCTGGATTTGCTACGCTAAACCTGGTGATTTAATTTTTTGACCTGGTACTGTAAGGAATACAAGAAATGAAAGTAGATAATATAAGCATTGACACATTTACTTATGAAAATCGAATGAACATTATGTTGTTCTTTCATAAATTAAAGAAGTGAAGAAATTATAAGATGAATTAAAATTTGATGGTAGACTCAGAGGTGCATGGTCCATATATAGTACATATCTACTATTGTTTTTAAAGTCGGGGCTGCTTTTTTAAACAAAGGATGTCGTAAAAGAAATGGAGAAAAGGATTGGAAAAAGAAAAAGAAAAAGGATTTGTATGTTTATAATTTCTTTGCTTATAATTTTTTTTATTATAATATATGTTAAGTTTGGTAATGAAATTGAAGCATATAGGTCATCGTAGAAGTTAAGAAAAAACATTCTTAGGATGACCAACATAAACTATATGTGCATGCTTGATCATCGGTGTCTCCTCTTGTTTAATGGTAATAAGGATTTTGATTTTCCTAAAAACACAAATCAAATTTGCACTAAATTATATATAGCATAATAGGACATTAAAATACTCACAACCCAAATTTATAAGTGCTAAAAATATCTTCAAAATTTACATCATATACATCTAATTTTATAGTTCAGTTTACAATTTAATTAAAATTAATGCATTTACTTACCAATTGTGATGTTGAAAATTGTTAAAGCTTTTCTCAATCCTCTCCAAAAAAGAAAAAAAAAAAAAACTTTGATTAATTTAATAGTTTATGTTATAGTTGAATTAATCCTTATATCTTCAATTTATAAAATTTTATGAAAATTAAATTTAATTTTTGATTTATCTTTTTGAAATTGTCAAAGGAGTTGACTTACAATCATTTTGATGTGTGCAATGCTCACATCGTATTTTGTGATTTATAGTTTTCCAATCCTATCTTTCAGTGTGCATCTTAAATGGATTGTGGCTTGCAAAATTTTGTCTTTACTACATACAAATTGTACAACAATTGCTTCATGTATCAAAATAATTGCCAATCCTAACATTTCAATTTATTAGATTTTAATTTTAACAATGAAAATAATTTTTTCCGCAACCATTGCCACTCTACACATTTTTGGACCTCTCTTATCCCTCAAATATTATCAGGTCAGTGGGATGCTTGTACAAATTTCACAATGAACACAACAAGTATAATTGTTGGTGTTGTAAGCCACCCACATATGTTTTGTATATTTTCTATAGGCGTTAGATACTATATTAGTGTAAAACAGACATTAAACCCATTTTGATAAGAGGTGAATGTGCCTAGAATAGATGAAAGGGGTAGGTGGATTTACCTGACTCTCTTATGATGTAGTAAGCTTGCATTTTTATTTTTATTTTGTTATGAATATTGTTCACCCCTTACTATATAATTATATGTATGTAGTCAAATGATTATAAATGGAATTTGATCTTTCAAAAATATTGGTGAGTTTTCCATGTTGATTTAATTTGATTTATATCTATTTATGTTATGTAAATCTTATAAATCTTTGTTGCCTCTAACTAACCAGGCCTTGAGAGTCCTAATGCAACTTCTTATGCATCTTGGGTGAGCTACTTCTAGGGAGCCAAGTGTGGGTGTTGGATTATAGATGTTTATTGGTTCTAGGTCTTAATGGTTCAACGAAAAAATGGTCTAACATTTTGGTTCCACTTTTAAAACTATATAATATTAGGCTTTATAGTATGCTATAGAGACTAGCCTAGGATGAAATTAATGGTTAGTTCAATTATCAAATGCTAGAATTCACCAAGAAGGAGGCACTAAGTGGATTTGATCTAGTTGTATGGTGGGATATAATCCTATGTGATTGCCTATATGAAGGGCTCTTTTGTAAATTTTCAAGCCAAATATTCGAATAGACCTTGGTGTGGTTGGAAAGATGGTCTTCTATGCACAATCAAGAGATAGAGTGGATGCTTGAAAATGTGGTGATTCTGAAATTCAAAGACACGGTGTGGATGTGCATAGTAAACACATTTATCAAATAAGTTGTTGAGAGATATGATCTATAATTCTCCATTAAAATATATTCTTGTGTGGATGAGGGCTTGACAAACTTTATCCCACACCCAAGAAAGTAGTTAAGAATCTAACATTATGGGTTAGGATGTTTTTTATCAATAAAAGAGTAGAGAAGCACGAGAAATAGTAAGACCATTACCCATGCTATGATGGCCAAGCAATATAAAACACTGAGAGGAATAATTTCAAATGAATGATGTTAGTAATAAAGGATGGAGGTTGTGGATTCCAAGATAGAGTGTTATGAATGGTGAGTTCATCATGTCATGAACATAACCTAGCCATAAGAAAGTGTTAGGGACAGTCCCTACGATATCACACACACAAATAGTGCATCCATGGAGAGAAATTTGGTCAATAAAGTTAAACAATGCTAAGATGAATTGAAGCTAATAGTTGTAAATACCTAAATATGACCACATATACTTAACACTTTTAATTCTTGACATATCTTGAACCATTTAACTTGCAATTAAATATATGACTCTTATTCACAATTTATCTCTATGTGGGCTTGACTCCTTTGTTTTTCATCACTACTACACAAGAATTCCCAAGTCATTATTCAAAATGTTTTATATCACTCTAAGATTTCTCCCTACCTCATGCTAGCTATTCATACTCTTTTGGGAAAGGTCTATGCTACACAAATAGATATGTTCCCCTGGACATGTCCACTTAGTGAAACCTTTTACCCATGCCATTTAACATCTACTTTTCAAAATTAGAAATATCCATATGGGTTATCCCGCATGTTTCACAAGTTCACTAAAGAAAATTATTGAAAATGATCACTATATAGAAAAATAAAGACCTCATCTCAAATGAACTTCATATCTATTTGGTATCTATCTATTACACTATTGTAAATTAATAAAATATGCCCTACTCTTTCCAAATTTATTATCAATCACTAAGATTAGTTGCAATCCTTTCTGAAGCATTCCAAATCAAGTCAAGAGTGAACATTGTCAAGTATTGAAGTAAAATTATTAGCTGCATGTATATAGTTAAAAAGTATAATTACAAAATCACACTATGTAGGATAACTATGTGCGGTTTGATTCCCTCCTTAGAGTATCTGGATACATATTAAATGTTCAATCATCAACAAGGATAATTCGGGTCATCTCAACCCACTAAACTTATTCTTATTGTTTGTAGTTGTTTAGCTCTCCCAAATACACCTAAGGTTTCCAAAGTATAGAGAAGGAAAACAAAGGTTTTAGCATGTCATTAACATAATCATAATATCTCAGTGATCTCAAAAGACATAGGTGCATGTGGTAATGGTTATAATTTTGTCACTTTCATAGCAAACAAATACATAGTCAACAAACAAGATTGCATAGTGTAATTGTCTATAGAGTGCGTACTTGTCTAGACACATCTACAAACATTTTGTTTAGATTTCAGTTGTCACACAATTATTTTGTCTTTTTTTTCATTTTCATACACTTGTTACATTCAAATCAAAATTATAAAAATTAAGTATCTTATTATTGGTTGTACTTGCTATATTTAACAAATACCACTTGTTAATTAATTTCAATCAACTTTTTTATATTCATATTTGTTCTTAAATGTCATGTATTAAAGTCAATGTTATTTGAGAGAGTTGGTTAAGTGGCTTGGTTGTTTCAATACCCACCCATGTTCAAATATATGGAAAGGCATATGAAGCTGGTTGTGGCTATCAATTATAATTTTGGGGTCATTGATGGCCATTGGTTATCCTCGAGGCTAGTGGCGATAATTGTTGGTAATAGTTGGTATACCTCTGGTAGTATATGATACACATGTGGTATTCATGTTTTTAATGAATTACATAGGGATCTAGGGCCCTGATTGTATCCTAGACCAATCTACACTCTAATCAAAATCCATCATCAATCAAAAAATGTCATATATTAAAATATAATTTATCCTTCAATAATTTATGCCTATTAAATAAATTTAAATAACAAATAGTGAAAAACATATTGGTGAACATATTTTTTCTTGAACATTTTTTTTGTAGTTTTTTATTCCAGGTTTTCAACTGAATTCATGATTCCCATGCACTAAAGATGAATATGATCATATTTTCAAGGAATTGATTGAGAATTTTTCTAGGATTTATCTTCAAAATAGGGGTTTTCAATTGAATACCTAATTTCCATGCACAAAAATATTTTTCTTTGGTTTTTAATTTTATATTTCCTACTTTCTAGAACTGTGTTTCAATAATTTTAAAACTCATAAGAGGAGTTGTTTTTATAGATCAAGAATCGAAATAAGGTTAAATCATTGTTAGTCAATGCAAATAAAAACAATTTATATACTATAACATTGTAAGTCTATCCACTAAGTTGAGCAAGGCTAAGCAAATGATAAATCAAATAAAAGATAAAACAAAATCATTTATACCTTTTTCGAAAGACTTCATTTGATTGCCGGTCCAAATAGGTATGTTCTTAGCTTGTAGAGATAGAGGTCTTTGCTAATGTATACTCTATGTGTCTTATCTACTTTGTATTTTTTTTGGCAATGATGAAGAATTGTTGAGTGATGGTCTTAAGATTTAGAAGAGTTTTGCTACACTATTTGGTCATGTTTAAAGAGTGTAAAAACCCTTTCATTTATATAGTTGGAAAATGATTATGGATTGTCCATCTTTTGATGAAGATCAAGGGCCCAAGATTAGTCCTTCATTCCCATAAATGAGATAGATGGAGTGTAGAATAAAAAGGATGGAGTATGTCATATAAATGTAAGAGATTCAAATCATGACCCTCTTAGAGTTTTTAAGAGAGGTGTAAGAAGAAGAGTGTATAAGAGGGGTATAAGACCTTGTAAGAGCTCTTACTTGCACACTTGGTATGATGATGTCATCTTAGGTGATGAAATAATTCAATTTGTGTATTTTTAAATAGATAATCCTGAACCCATAGAATTTTCTATTAAAAAAATATTAGACTAATTAAGTAGGATCAATAAATAATTAGAAGAATAGTGGCCTTATGCAATGTTCTTTTGCCAATCAATTATTTATGTAATCATCCTATAATAACATTTGAAAATGATCAATTTGATTCGGGATGTTGATGTCAAATTAAATGTTGTGATATAATGCACTTCTCCAATCAAAGATGTGTCATTATAATTTTAGATCAAATCAATAATTGTGAAAATGATTAGATTAATTAATGATTTTCAACTAGATGTACATGTTATTGTAGAAAGTCATTCCAATTAAAGTTTAGACATAGAAGTGATGAAAATGTAGTGTCCACATTTTTCTCATTTGAGAAGGCATTGTGAGACACAAGTCAATGTAATATCTTTTCAAATAAATAAAAAACCACTAAAATGATTTTATAATGATTAAATAATGGTGTTTTCACATTTTATCAAATCTTATTTAATTTACTGAAAATGAGTTCACAAAGATGCTCCCAAACAATATTTGGGATGCCTATGATTCCCCCTTGCTGGAGTGGCCAAAAGATAGTTTTGATGGATGGCCACTCAAAATGAAGTAGATGTACAAGAAGAAAAGTGAGATTAACCTTTGGATGAGATGAATCCAGGTGAGCTAATTCTTTCATGCTTTGATATCCAATGATGACAGAGTAGAAAATTTATCAACCCCAAAGAGGGGAATAGGGAGGGATACATTCCCAAACTAGGTGACACACTTTGACTTGCCATAAATAGGGTGAAAGTTATGGGCTTAGGGAATTTTCTATCCTAAAACAAGTTGCACACTTTTATTTGTACCAAATAGGGCAAAATTTGTGATCTTGGAATTAGAAGAAAGACATATTGATTGAATTTTCCCAAAGAAGGGAAAATTGATTGACTAATGATTTTCCCTAGTAACGCAAATTTGATCATTGATCGAGCTAAATTATTTTTCCCATTAGGGTAGATTTTCATTTTGGAAAATGATGATTAGGAAAATGAGTGATTGGTTGGCAAGTATATATCAGGGATTTAACATCTTTCATAGATTAATGATGATATGATCATGTTGATGAAGTTGACACAAATGAAGCTGCAGATGGTACAACAAATTTTCAAAGAATGAATAAGTCACAAGACTATAGGCATATAAGGATGCACAAAGGTAATGAGAGAAATGATAACAAGATAATGGTGTTCGAATTGACCCTAGAAACTGAATGTGATTGAGTGTTGCCTACATAGTTCAAATGGACCTTACAGCGATATAGTTCTCCTAATAAGTGGGAGAAAAGTGATGAAGTGAACTGGACAACAACTTAGATGACAATTCAGGTGATGGGTCCACCCCAATTGATTGCAAAACTTTTGAGAACCATAACTTTTGCACCGTAGCTCCAATTGACTCACCATTTGAACTGTTGGAAAGCTAATAATGAGGGGAACATTGTGAGATGGCATGAGCTTTGCTCAATGAAGTTTGATCCCCCTAAAACCCAATAGAAGTGTCCCAAATTTTAATTTTAGTAGTGTAGTCTAAAAATAGTTTCTAAAAATAGTAATTCCTCGAGTTCTATATTATTGTAAATTGTGGAAGTCAAACCAATTCATCTCCCTCGAGATTGGTGACTTTCCACATCCTCCCCCACATTCAAAACATGTATAAATAAAGATGTAACCTAAAATGGAAATCAGACATCTCTTCTCAGAGATAAGCATATGTTTGGGTCTGCAAATTTGATCAATAAAACATCTCTTATCAGAGATAGCATTATTTGAATTGTTTTGTTCTTATTTCTTGAATTATCTTTCAACCAAAGCTTTCGAGTTTTGGATCATGAAGAAGGACAATGTTGGATTGCATGATGATGATAATATTTGATTGAATTGATGGATAATTCATGATGCAAAATGATTATGACTATTTGTATACACTCATTTGTATATGTGTCATGAGTAACATATAGATCAGCCATGTTGTTCAATTGTTTATGTTTAGATTGGTAGATAAGGAGATTTTTATTGCAGCATCATATGTTATACCTTCGAAACTTTATTTTTTATGTATCATATGATGGTATGCACCATAATATAAATAACCATGATGATCAGGTTGTAATATGCATAAGGACTAACCCTGATCTAATAGATAATTGATGATAATGCATTAATGATGAAAATAATGATGGCAATACTGACATATATAAATGAATGGACTCAAGTACAACTATGTGATAAGAAGCACCATGATGATGACCCTATTTCCACAATAGATTGAGTCAAGGAAATAATCATAAAATCAAACAAATAAAAAAATAAGTAAATATACACACACACACATGCAAACTTGAAAATAAAAGCAACAAAAAAGATCTTGTTGTTTAACCAAGTCAAAATCCACGTGTGAAGGCTCAATGAGAGTGATAATTGGATAGTGCCTCAAATAAAAGATACATGTAAGAGAATGGCATGGAGATAAAACATTTTAAAATAAGATGCAAACTTGACTTGCCCCAAATAGGGTGAAATTTGCATAGTTGAATTGGATTGATCTGATTTCTCCCAAACATGGCATATTTGAGGACACATCCCAATAATAGTTTAAGACAGAAATGATTGGGTTGAGGATTATTGACTAGATTTAGGACAAGATAAATGTCTTTTTTTAATTTTTTGTGGCTTAATATTTCTATTGGGGAATTGAAGCCATTTTTTATTTTTAGGAATTTTAGAATGTTTTGAAATATTTTTGAGTTTTTGGGCATCTCAACTCAATGGAATATTAAGAGATGCAAATTTTTTTAACTTGAAAAATGGCAAGATCATGGAAGTGATAACCCAAAAAATGGTGAGATCGTATAATTAACTCACAAAACTGTGAGAGCATAGGCTTAACTCACAGAAAGGCAAGAGCATGAGATAAGGGTGGCTGAGCTGACCTTAGAAACTGAGCATTGCCTCAATATTCCAAACGGACCTCAAATCATTGTAGTTCCTTAAAAATGGGAGATAATAATGAATGAAGGATGAATGAATAATATTAGATAATAATGTATGACAAAGAGGTAATAGAATAGGAGTGTCCAAGGACTATGCCATGTGAGAATCAAATGCATCTAGTGTCATGTGGGTAATATTCCAAAATATTTCTCAAACTTGTCTCAATATACCTTCTACTACCATAATAAATTTAAGATGGCAGTGTTGATGATCAAAATAAGATGCTTTGGGCTACATAGGATTGAATGGACAAAATGGATAGAATGGAATGGTTATCAATACATATGAGGTCACACCAAAGTGTCAAGGTACTTGCAAACAATAAATTATTTATGCATGATGTCAGAAACCTAATTTTCATCATAGTACTTGTCCAAGGTGCCACAAGCATGGTTTTCACCATTTGGATGAATTATTTCAATTTCTCTTTTGATTTTTTTTATATTTTTTAACTTATTTTTTGATTTGTAGCATTTTAACTCCATGGAGGATTATGAGATGCCTAATGTGGACCCTTTGTTGTCTAACTAATACTTGCTTAGAATAGATACTCTACTAGGATGTTGTTATGGATGTGAACTAAACTATTGATGTCGTGATCATTGTTGGTTGTTGATTTTGATTCTTCCAAACCTCTAGAAAAAAGAGTATTATTAAGAAGCATAAAGAAGGGTAAGAAATAATTGAAACCCTACAAATATTCTTGAATATATCCAAATATGTATTCAAGAGTATTCACAAGACCTCTGACATTTCTTGATTGTATCCAAGCAAAATGTAAGCCCAAAAACATTTTTTAATTATTTATTTTGATTGAACACTTGATAAAAAAAACCAAATATTGATTTTAAAAAATAATTTATATTGTGAGCCTATTTGTTTTAATTTTGGAAGTGTTTTTACCAACTCTTAAAAGGTTGTGGACATATTTGAAGGTGTGGACATATTTGATATTTTGTGGGAAAATATGATAGTCTCATAATCTATATTTGGAAGAAGTACTGGTCATCCTATTTTCAAATGGTACCTATTCAAATAGTTAAGGTATTTATGTTTAGGACTCTGGAGACACTTCTAGATGAATCAATTTTACAATTTGAAAAAAATATGTATAACTTTATACTATTTACTGACGCAGTTGACTGCTTTTAGAAGCAAGATATTCTTTCCATGGCCTCATGAGCATATTCATTGATGAGATCATATCGTTATCAATTTTTTAGCATGAATATATTTATACTAGTTTATAGTTAAGACTCAACCTGGTTCATTTACATCATAAATGACCAATTTATACTTTTATCAATTTCCTTTTAACACAATCAATTTGGAAAGAGAACATAATAGAAATTTGATCTGAATGAATGCAACAAAGTTGAGAACATAGAAAGTTTACAACATTCAAAATCATTGGAGATTTTGATAATTAATAATAATTATAGAAATTTTGGAGCAGTACATTATAGTTTGATTCGCAAACTATCCTCTAGCTTCATTGAAAATGGAGACTCATCAACAAGTTCAATTTTCCATTCAACACGATGTGGCACATCATCACACATAAAATATTAGATTTTAATGGCATCATTATGGAACTCTACAAAAATAGCTATTGCAAGCACACCCTTTAGGTTTCAAAGTGGTGAAGAGTATTAGAAAACTTCAATGGGTTTGGATTTGCTACACTAAACCTTGATGGTTTAATTTTTTGACCTAGTGTTGTAAGCAATACAAGAAATGAAAGTAGATAATATAATTAATGACACATTTACTTATGAAAATTGGATGAACATTATGTTGTTCTTTCAAAAATTAAATAAGTTAAGAAATAATAAGATGAATTAAAATTTGATGATAGATTCAAAGGTGCATGGTCTATATATGGTACCCTATCTACTATTATTTTTAAAGTTGGGGTTGTTTTTTGAAACAAAAGATGCCATGAAAGAAATAAAGGAAAGGATTGGCATAAAAAGGGATTTGTATGTTTATAATTTCCTTATTATAGTATGAGATGAGATTGGTAACAAAATTGAAGCATATAAACTATTGTAGAAGTTAAGAAAAACCATTCTTAAGATGACCAACACAAAATATATATGCATTCTTGATCATTGGTGTCTCTTCTTGTTTAATGGTAATAATAATTTGGTGTTTTCTAAGAAAACAAATCAGATTTGCAGTGAATTATATATAGCATAATGGGGCACTAAAATATACACAACCTAAATTTATACATGTTGAAAATGTCTTCAAAATTTATATCAGATAATTCTAATTTTAGAATTTACTTTACAATTTAATTAAGATTGATTCACTTAACTACCAAGTGTGGTGTTCAAAATAGTTGGAGCTTTTGTTGATCCTTTCAACAAAGAAATTTTGATTAATTTAGTAGTTTCTGCTATGGTTGAACATTTAATCCTTGTGATTTTTTTATTTTTTTGTAATGAACGGATTATTAAAATTTTGGAGAGATTTATCAAACTATACTTCAACTCTATATTTTTTTAAAACATGTGAATCTTACTTTATGTTTTAATATATGTATTGGATTTAATGGAGTTGAAGATGCAATAATTATGCATAAATATTCAAGTAGGTGAAATTGGTAGAATTGAACCTTAGGATCAAATTATTGATTTTATATTCAATATAATTAAAATAATGCACATTATTGTTAGGAATTAAAACAAAATTAATGTTGAATAATTTCACAAAATCGTAATAACAAGAGCTATGAATAGAGATACATAAATAATATAAATTAAAATATACAACAAAAAGATAGAATTCAATGCAATTCATCCAATATGGGCTACATCCACCAAGAAACACTTGCTTCGATCTTATTATAAGCCAATAAGAGTACAATCCACTCTCAGATTAATTTTATCATAATTACAATGCAAAAATATTATTTGGAGCTACGTTCAACAAACTCTCATGAATTCACACTTGAATTCACACACTCTATTCACCTTCTCAAAATTAGTTCTTTCGATGTATTACCTACTATATATCCATCTATACATAATATCAATAGGTAATCGACATAGTGGTTATACAAAATAATAGGTACAAAAACCATGGGCCAAGTCAACCCATAACAGTTATCCATTAATCATGGGTTATAACACCACATATATATAAGTATAGATAAACTATGTATATATACTCCCCAAAAAAAGGGGTCCATTGTAATGTGAAAATAAGCTCCATAACATAACAATCTCCCACTTGGAGATTGCTTTCCTCTAAGCAAGCTTCTTAATCCTTCATTGTCATTTGTGAAGGCCAACCAAAGGTGAACATAGCTTTAGTTTCTCCCTTGTGACCACCTTGGTCATCATGTCTATAGGATTCTGAATGGTATGAATCTTCTCTATCTTCAACTTCTCTTCCTCTAAAGTTCTCATGATGAAATGGTACTTCAACTAAATATGCTTCATCCTAGAGTGGAAGGTGGAGTTCTTTTCTAGGTGTATAGCACGCTAACTATCACTATACACCTTTCCTTCCTCCTACTTATGCCCCATCTCTTCAAGTAGTTGTTATAACCAAATCATCTCTTTGCTTGCCTATGTGACATCAACATACTCAACCTCTACGGTTGACAAAGCCATAAGTTTCTATAGTCATGAAATCCAGCTTACCACTATGTCACTTACAGTAAATACATATCCTATCATGCTCCTTCTGGTGTCTAAATATCGAACCATGTTCAAATATACATAACTACACAAAGTGGTGTCCAATCCACTATAGCTTAAAATTATTCCCATGGTCCTTCTCAAGTACTAAAGGATCCACTTCACTACCTACTAGTGCTCTCTACTTGGATCACTCATATACCTACTTACTACTCCCACTGTATGGGCAATATCTAACTTAGTGTCACTATGACATGCATCAAGCTGCCAACTGCTGATGAGTAAGGTACACAAGACATCTGGATTCTCTCTTTCTCTATCTTGGGACACTGGTCCTTTGATAACTTAAAATGGCCTACCAAAAGAGTCCCAACCAATTTAGCATCCTACATCCTAAACCTCTCTAAGACCTTTTTAATGTATTCTTCTTGAGATAAATTCAACTTTCATTCATTCCTATCCTAACTTATTCTCATACCAAGGATTTGTTTCACTGCCCCCAAATCTTTCATAACAAAAGAATTACTAAGTTGTTCCTTGGGTACCTTTATTTCATCCATGTTATTACTTGCAACCAATATGTCATCCACATACAGACATAGGATAATGTAATTACCATCATCAAACTTCTTGATATATATGCAATGGTCTGAATAACACCTAGAGTATTCCTATTCCATCAGAAAACTATCAAATTTCTTGTACCATTGTCATGGAACTTATTTTAGGACATATATGCTCTTCTTCAATTTATACACCATGTTTTTTCTTCATTTCAACCTCATATCCTTGTGGTTATTCTATGTATAAGTCCTCCAAATCACCATGAAGAAATGTAGTCTTCACATTCAGTTGCTCTAAGTGCAATTTTTTCGCTACCACTATCCCAAGAACAATCCTAATAGAAGTTATCTTCACCACTAGAGAAAAAATCTCATCGAAATCAATTCCCTTATTTTTTGCAAACCCCTTTACCATCAATTGGGCCTTTTACCTTTTCTTTCCTCTATCATCCTATTTAATTCTATACAACCACTTTTTTTGCAATGTTCTCTTACCTTCAAATGGGTTTAGTAGATCCCAAGTCTTATTTTTCATGAGAGACTGATGTTCCTCATCCATTGATTGTTCCCACTTCTTCCTAACATTTACTTGAATTGCTTCTTCAAATCTCTATGGCTCTCCATTATAAATGAGTAATAAATAATTTAGAGATGGAGAAAAATGTCCAGGTTCCCTTCTTACCCTAGAAGACCTTCTCACCTCAGGAGTTTAGGAGTTTAGGAGTTCACTCTAATCCTATAACTATTTTTTATATATAATTTTTTCATTAAAGACCACATCTCTAGATCGAAAGATTTTCTTGTCTTTAAGACTCCAAATCCAAAAACCAAATTCATCCTCACCATAACCAATAAAGATGCATTTTTCTTATTTATCCTCTAACTGTATCCTATCATCTTTAACAATATGAACAAAAGATTCACAGCCAAATACTCTAAGAAATAAATAAGAAACCTTATTACCAAACCAAGATTCCTTAGGTATACCTCCATCTAAGGAAGATGAAGGTCCTCTATTGATCAGATATACAATCGTGTTTACTGCTTCTGCCCAAAACTGAAGGGGTAGTACTACATGCAACCTCATGTTCCTAGCACATTCCATAATAGTCTTGTTCATCATTTCTAACACTTCATTTTGTTGTGGATTTTTTGGAACTATCCTCTATCTGTGAATTCCATTCCTAGAATAGTAATAAAAAAAATCATTACTGCAATATTCTTCACCATTATCTAACCTGAGACTTTTTAACTTGAGACTTGTTTCATTCTCAACCAAGGCTTTTCATCTTTTAAATGTATCAAATACATCAGATTTTTTCCTAATACCATACACCCAAACATTCCTAGTTACATCATCAATAAAAGTAACATAATAAGATGAGCCATCAAGAGAATATACTTGAGCTGACCCCATACATCTGAATGAATCAACTCCAACTTATTCTTCTTTCTCATAGGTCCAATCCTGAAAAACTTTACCCTTTTTTATTTTTTGTACACAGTTTTCACAAAAATATAAATCAAACCCTTTCAATTCGGATAACCTATCCTTCAAAATTTGCATGCCCTTTTGGCTCATGTGATTGAGCTTATTCTTGATGTAGTGGATTACACTCGGGGCAGGAGGCCAAGCTACTACCTTCCACACGCAACAATGGAAACTCCCCTCTCACCTTTGGGACTGGTGAAGTTGGAGGGGAGAGTCTCTTGGTAAGGGCTAGCTCCCTTTGATGCATCTGAGTTGTTCCAATAAGTGCTAATACAGATATATAGATATATAATGGGGGTGAAAAGGGAGAAGGATTATAGGAAAACAAAGCTACTCTAAAAGAGGTGATGCACCAAATGATTCGACCTACTCACACTCACACTTGAAGCCAGACAAACACATACATACACTTCAAACTAGCAGAAGGACCAAGTTATAGGAAGCTTAACAGGGGGGCTTTAATGGAACACACAGAAAATAGAAACTCACCAAAGGTGCTATAGAAAGGCACACTGTATAGTAGATTCTTCTGTCTCTACACTTCCAAATACAACGCTCCTTGTCACCTGCAAAAATGACACCTTATAAACACCAGGTGTGTTGGTGTTAAACCTATGGAAGAATTAAGAAGTAATGAATAAACACAAATTGACACTCAAACACACACACAGATATCTAACCAGAATAGAGGTAAAAATGCATTTATTGATTTCAAGTGAAAATTTGTTAGGGCTTCGCCTTACAAATGTGAAAGATCCTTTTTCAAAATGACAAGTCTCCAATATATAGAGGAAGGAGGCTTTTTGGCACCCCTTTTTACAAATGACCCATTTGCACTCTAGTCATTGGGAAGAGCAAGCCGCTTAAACATCAATGAGAAATTATGAGCCACACCATTTGTCTGCTTGCAAGACCGCTTCTTCAAGGCAATTACGTAGTTTGTTTGCTCATTAATGAGAAATGAAGAAAAATGGGTTACCCTGTTAGCTATTTACACCTCTTAATAATCAATTTGCGGGCACTATATTACCTGTTGGAGTAACTTCTTGAATTGGCACCTCCCTTTGCCACTTGGGCTATTTGCCTGTTCTTACACTTGGCACTTTTCTCTCCTTGTTCTCTGGGCTCTTTGTCTTCTTCCTGCTTTGTCTCCTTCTACTCCTTCAGCCATTGGGGGTGATCTTCTAGCAAGTTGTTACATTCCTTGGGCCCTTTCCATGGTTGGTGTGCAAGCATTTAAAAACCAATGACTATTTTACCATCTTAAATTTGACATTTGCACGCCCATCGTCACTTGGACTTTTCCTTCAGCTATTTTGCTTTTGGCCTTTTCCTTTGTTTTAGACCCTCCTAAAGGGGAAGTGTCCCTTCAGCTCTGGGGAGGTACCCTTCAATTGGCTATCAAGAGCCCCCCGTAGGGGTACCTGCCCTTCAGCGGCCTTTGACTTTCGGCCCTCTCTACGGGTCTCTTTTGCTTCGAGCTTTTTCTCACGAATAAATTTTTTGAAAGAATTCATTTCAATGCTAAGTTTGAATAAAACTTAACTTTGCAGCTCTTTTCCTTCGAAATGCTTCATGCCCTCCATAAGGGCACCTACCCTTCGACTTTGGGACACCCCCTTGAACCAAGCCGTTGAACCAATCCGTTCAATCGATTTAATGGTTTGACATTGCACACCGAGCCCTTTGAACCAAGCCTTTGAACATTTCTCACTTGAACCAACCATTGAACTAATCTATTCAACCAGTTCAACTGTTCAACACTGCATGCCAAGCCCTTTGAACCAAGCTCATTAAACCGTCTGATGAATTGAGTGTTTGAACCAAATGATGAACCTGCTGATTAAACCAAGGCATTGAACCAATGTGTTGAACCAAGCTGATGAACTAAGTGATTTAACTAAGCCGATTGAACCAAGACAATTGAACCAAGCAATGAACCTACCGATTGAACCAAGTGATGAATCGAAGGCATTGAATCAGTTCAACGGTTCAAAGGTGCTAACTTTTAGAAATATTATGTCATTGAACCACTCTTCTAACCTTAAGGAAAAGTGTCTTCTAAACCATTTTATCCCTCTTTCCTTATGAATTTGTTCAGACAAGAGTCTGAAGAAGCTTTGCAAAACCTTGCACTCTCTGAATTGGTTCTTCATCTATCAAAGATTACACTTGCAGAGTTCATAGAAAAAACTCACTACTGAGTTCGTAGAAAAACAAAGCCCTACTGAGTCCATAGAAAAATCAAACCCTACTGAGTCTGTAGAAAACCAAAACCTGTTGAGTCCATAGAAACCTACAGAGTCCATAGATTTAGACCTGCAGAGTCCATAGATTTAGACTTGCAGAGTCCATAAAAATTCCTAGAATTGTGCAAAATCAAAAGTGAAATGGCCTAAAACACTAGAGGAAGAAGGGGACCGATTTTTGGCTTGTTAGACCAAAAAAAGGTCAACAAATTGGTGACTCCCAGGGGAAGCATGCCTGCTATGCTTAGAAGCCAGTTGCCTCAAAATCCATTAGGCACAGGGTCAGATGTAACTTAAAAATCAGCAATAGCTCTTATAAATCTAGAACCAATCATGAATTACCTCAAAAGGAAATGAAAACACACACAAAGCTAAGAAAACTACTAACATGTGTAGAAAGAACTTAGGAAAAACAAGAGAAAAGCAAGGGAAAATATATACAAGATGGAGAAGGGGCTCAGTGGTAATGCTTAAGATGTATCCCATTAACTGGGATATACAGTTTTTCACCATCCAACCTAGAGAGTTGGAATGCATTATGCTGCTTACACTGAGTGATTACGTACGGGCCACTCCATAGGGCATCAAACTTTGCATACTTTCTAGGCTTAGCTCAGTCTTCATCCCATTTCAAGATAATGTCTCCTTCAGAGAAACCTTTTGATGAAGATTTCTTGTTGAAGTGTCTCTTCACTTGCTGTTGGAAGATGGTCATAGAAGCCATAGCCTGGTCCCTTGCATCTTGGAGTTCCATCAACTCGCATAAGCTAACTTCCATGCTATTTCCTTCTTCTAATTGTAGCTAGTGAGCGAGATCCAAGGCTGGCAACTCAATTGAAATGGGAAGCCTAGCTTCCCTTCCATAGACGAGCGTGTATGGCAAAATGCTAATATCCCTCTTCAAGGTGACCCTATCCACCCACAGGGCTATTTTCAACTTGGCATGCCAAGTCCTCTAATTTTCCTCCATGGTCTGCTTGATGATCCTAATTAGGGTCTTATTTGTAGACTCAGCTAGTCCATTCCCCTGCGGGTAGTAATTAGATGAAGTGCTGAGATATATACCATATCTCAATGCCCATTCACTTGTCTTTATTACCAAAAAATATAACACATTATCTGAGATTATGGTTGTTGGAACCTCAAACCTTGCCACCGGATCCTCATAAAAATCCAAGATCACACTTTCTTTTGCCTCCTTCAGCAATAACCTCTACCCATCTTGTGAAATAATTAGTGGCGGTCAGGACCCACTTGTGTCCAGCACTGGAAGGAGGATTAATCATCCCTATGAAGTCTAGGCCCCATTGCATGAATGGCTGCTCCACCTAAATATGTTGTAAAGGCATGGCAACCAATCATTGCTTCCCATCAAAAAGTGCGCACTTCTGGCACTTTCGTACCCAGGCATCAGTGTCCCTAAAAAGAGTAGGCCAGAAATAGCTAGCTTTCATTATTCTCATTGCAGTAGCCCTAGGAGCAAAATGACTGCCAAGTGGTCCATCATGAAACCCAAACAGCACCTTGTCAGCCTGACTTGAGTCCAAGCATCTTAAAAAGACTCCTGAGAGATCCTTCTTGAATAGAACTCCATCAATCAGGGCATAAGGGAGACACTGGAATCTGAAATAACTTCTCTTGGTCCTGTCAAGTGAGTGCGGGCATTCACCAGTGAGAAGGAAATGCCTCATTTCTAATGTCTAATCCTTTATGATAGCTGGTTCTTCTATTGTAGCTACATCATGGATTAGCAGATTGCCTTCCTTTTGTTGTTTAAAGTCTGCAGCGAGGTGTTCACACAGGCCTCTCCCTCTTACCAATTTGGTGATCTTGATATCTACATCATATTCCATCACCTTAGTGATCCACCCTACTCTCTTCTCATTTAGATCTCAGTTGATCAAGAAATCCTTGATGCTAGGATGTGGAACCATGAGGTGGATTTTGCTATTGGACAGCATGTGTCTGAATTTCTTCAGACTCCATATGACTGCCAAGACTTGCTTTTCCACATATGTGTATCTGACTTCAAAACCTTCTAGGCCTTGGCTAAAAAATGCAATTGGCTGCTCAAGGTTATCATCACTTTCTTGGGTAAACATGGCAGATATTACCTCTTCATTACTGAAGGTGTAGAGGTTGAAATCTTTGGTGAAGTTAGGGCTGATCAAGGTAGGAGCCCGGGCTATGGCCTACTTGATTTCTTCAAAAATGTATTTTCTCTATGATGTCCATGTGAACTCCTCACCCTTCCTCAACATAGAGGTCAATGGCTTGACCATCTCCACAAAATTTGGGATAAATCTCCATATGAAATTTATCTTACTGAAGAAGCTTTACAAGCTTTTCTTGTGCTTGGGTAAGGACAACTCCATGATGGAGTGAACTCTCTCTGGATCAATAGCCAAACCCTTCAAAAAAACAATGTGACCAAGGAGCTTCCCCTCATGGACAGTGAACATGCATTTCTTAGGATTGAGAGAGATACCAAACTCTGTACACCTCTCAAAGATTTGCCTTAGGTGTTTTATGTGTTGGCTCGCTTCCTTGGAGAAAATTGTCACATCGTCAAGATACACCAGCATAGTCTTATTTATCAGGCCTTGAAAGACCATGTCCATAGCTCGTTGGAAAGTGGCACTAACATTAGATAGTCTGAAAGGCATTTTATTATAAGCAAATTTTCTCCACTTAGTTGTGAAGGCTATTTTGTGCTGGTCACAGTCTTGCACCAAAATCTGGTTGTATCCTGAATACCCATCTAGGAAGGAGAAATGCTCGTTGCATGTCACCATCTAAAGGATCTGCTCCATGCTTGGGAGAGGATAATGGTCTTTCAAAGAGACTTTGTTGAGATCTCTAAAATTGATGCACAGTCTGATCTCCCCATTCTTTTTTCAGACAGAAACAAGATTTGCCAACCAAGAAGAGTGTTTGATTGGAAATATTATCCTCGACTTAATCAATTTGGTGAGCTCCTTGTGCATGAGAGGCTCAATCATTGGGTTGATAGGCCTCTGCTTCTACTTGATTGGCTTGGCACCTTCTTTTAGCTCAATGGTATGCTGGGTCAGGCTTGGGTCAAAATCCTTCAAATCACTATACTCCCAAGCGAAGATATAGGCAAATTCTTGGCACAACAAGATGAAGGCCTACTTTTCCTAGTCTATGCACACTTTTCCAAGTGCAAGCAGCTTGTCCTTAAAAATTTCCACCTTCTCATGGTGCTCTTCCTTTGTTGTAATGCACACCTTGTCACTTCTCAATTGGTCATCTCCATTGAAGATACTCTCTAGAGTGACCAAACCTTTGGGGAGCTTATTGTTCTTCAGCTAAACAATTTGGCTACCATATTGCTACTATAGCTTCACCTATATTTTTGTAACAAATTCTACTTCTTGCAGGAAAAGTGCTATTTGCTAATCACTGTTGAAAACCTACCAGTTGGTGATGTTATCAGGTATGGAGGGCCGGATCACTACTTTCAAGTGATGTGAGATATGGTCTCAACCTATTTCCTAAGGAATATCAAACTGGGCACCAACTATTGCCAACATGTCTGCTTGCTTGTTCCATTCTCTAGGAATGGAGGTGATATTGAAAGTAAAGAAATTTTCCACTAAGTCCCATACCCTATGTTTGTAGGACTTTAGTAGAGAATTCTTCGTCAAATTCTAGCCTCTTACCTAGTTGACAATCATCTTGCTATCACCAAACACTTGCAGCTCTTTGATTCCTCTTTTCCTCGCCCACTCTAAGCCATGGATGAGGGATTCATATTCTAAAACATTGGATGTGTAGGAAAATTAGAACTAGAAGGCTGAAAAATACCTCTCTTTTGAAGGAGAGACCAGCACCACTCCACCACCGGCTACCAACTTACTCCTTGAACCATCAAAAGAACATCTACCACAACCCTAAACTTTCCAGGCTGGCCTTCATTAGATTTGGTACAAAAGTACCCTTTTCATGTATGCAATAAATTCCAAGGCCTGTATCCTCTATGAATTTGTAGGGATCATGCTTGAAGTTGTCACTTCCCCATTCATCTAAGAGCAGGTCTGCAACTCCTTCAAGGGCAGAGGATGGAGATTGGTCTACTTGGAACTCTTCTTTGTTAATGATGGTGTAGTTGACATTTGCTGCCTTGAGTGAGTAAGGTTCCAGATGATCTCTGTGGAGTGGTTCGGATTCAATCTTGACTTTAATCCTATACTTGGTTCTAAAAACTAGATAAGACAAATTAGCTACTAAGTAGCTACCTATCTTGGATGTAAAATCCTTGGATAAGCAGATAACAAAGTAGGGAGGGACATCTGCCACTACCACATCATGAGGAACTGAGAAAGTTGGGCAAGCATGCAGCGTCAAGCTCAAACCTCTTACCACCCAAATTGTCTTTGCTAGAGTTCCATCCAGCTATAGGACTCCCTTGGTCATTTCTTCGTATTTCAAGCCCAGCTTGTCGGTTATGCATTTGGGCATCACTGAGGTGCTTGCTCCGCTATCAATGATGCAATTGTGCACCAAGAAATCTCTTATGACCAAGGACACATAAAAGGGAGGAACATTTTCTTCCTTTCAGATCTGACCTAAGGTAGAAGGTTATCCATTCATCATCAAAATGTTATCAGCTTTTGCTGGGACAACTCGTTCATCTAGTTCATGCAATTCCTTTTGTAGCATGTCATTCTACCCTGGTATTGACAGTGAATCCCACAAGGAGATGTTCATGTGCAGCTTCTTCATTTGGTCAACCATGTTGACTCAAGGGTTGCCTTCCTTCAAAATTTCTTTAGAATTATGTACAGCCTGAGGTGCAAGCTGAGGAGCTGGAGGTACAACCGGCAGTCTGAAGCTCAAGACCTTTTGATTTGCATGTGATGAAGAAGGTGTTGATGACATTTGGGCAGTAGCCTGAGCTTCTTCCATTACCCATCTTTTGAATCTTGTGTTGGCTGCAACATGGTCAGCCTAATTGTCTGCAGTGCCTACATAATTGACTAAAAAGAATTCTCCTTCTAGATGATTCATGAGGGTAGAATCAGGTTGGGCCTAATTGCTACTCGTGTTGGGTTGCATTGGAGCCTCAAAGACTTGGGAATGGGTGGATGCCTAATTTTATTTACATTTGGGTAATAAACCATCATTTCGTTTGTATAAATAGCCTGTTTTTTACCATATCCCATGGTTGAATAACTTGGTTGTTCGTGCACCAAATTTTTTTAAACAGGGGCACCATGACCTTAGATGATGAAGGGGCATCTAGGTTGTAGCCTTGAAAAGGCCTAGTCTAAGTAAGCTGGCCTTGTCCTTGATTTTAATTTTGGAAAGGGAGTCTAGGAGCTTGGCCATACTACTAGTATCCTTGGTTTAGTCGATTGCTTTGAGCTTGCTGCCTTTTAAGAGCCATGAGTTCATTTGACATACTTTGAAATAGACTCTTAACTTCATGAAGCTCATTGGATGGAGTAGCAACTAGTTTATCTATGCTAGGCAGAGGAGCTAATGTGGGAGTAGCGGTCTAAATTAGAGGCAACATTTTAGGGAAAAGTGGCATATGGGGTCTAGGATCTATCTTCCCAGCCTGCACTAAGCAATTTTTAGCTGTTATGGCTATGTCATAGGTGGCAGGCAGCACATGTCCTCCCATGGATTATATCATAATGGTGATATCACTATTTAATGCTCTTAAGTAATACAGGAAAGCATAGCTAGGTATAGGTTTTACCAAAATGGGGATTCTATCCCATGTCTTCTGAAAGTGGGTGTTGAAATCTTGCATGTATTCATGTGGGGCTCTTTTCATGGTAATCAGCTGCTCAGCAAGTGAGAGATTGTCACTCTTTTCCCCAAAATGGTCCATCAAGTGGGTACCCAATTCATTCTAGGAACTGATTGTATTTATAGCCAAAGTCCCATACCAGTCAAGAGCTTTGCCCTTGAGAGACAATGCCAGCAATCTGATTGCAATATTTTCCTCAGTGACATTGTGAATATTGCAGAGGTTAGCAATATTTTTGATGTGCTCGATGACTGTAACGGGCCCCTCTCCATCAAAGGAAGGTACATTTTTTAGGGCTACTCCTGGAATTGGGTCATAACGTTGGAGATTCAATGGACTCTTACCACGAAAAGTCACAAAGGGAAGTCTCATAGCTATGACGGGATGTAACTATGGCCCTGCTGCATATGTGTTCCTTACAACAGGTATGGGAAGGTGGTTTACTGAATAAGGGTGGGTCCTCTCAAACCTCAGTCTTTTTGCTGAGTTCAAAGGCAACTCAATGAAGTCGAAAGGAACACCCTTAGAAGCAGACCGTGTGGTGACTTTAGGCATAAGAAGTCAGACTGGTCTTTGATTAGGAAATGAAGTTCTTACTAGTGGAGTCGCCAGATGCTGAAAATAGTTGACTTGCTATAACAAGACCAGCATCAATCCTGAAACTTTACTGAGTGTAAAAACTGAGTCCCACCAGGCGTGCCAAAAATTGTTGATGCAGTGGATTCCACCCAGGGCAGAAGGCCAAGCTCCTACCTTCCACACACAATAATGGAAACTCCCCTCTCACCTGTGGGACTGGTGAAGCTGGAGGGGAGAGTCTCTAGGTAAGAGCTATCTCCCTTTGATGTATTTGATTTGTTCCAATAAGTGCTAATATAGATATATAGATATATAATGGGGGTGAAAAGGGAGAAGGATTACAGGAAAACAAAGCTACTCTAAAAGAGGTGATGCACCAAATGATTCGACCTACTCACACTCACACTTGAAGCTAGACAAACACATACATACACTTCAAACTGGCAGAAGGACTAGGTTACAAGAAGCTTAATAGGGAGGCTTTAATGGAACACACAGAAAATAGAGACTCACCAAAGGTGTTGTAGAAAGGAACACTGTATAGTAGCTTCTTCTGTCTCTGCACTTCCAAATATAGCTCTCCTTGTCACCTATAGAAATGACACCTTATAGACACCAGGTGTGTTGGTGTTAAACATGTGGAAGCATTAAGAAGCAATGACTAAACATAAATTGACACTCAGACACACACAAATATATCTAACTAGAATAGAGGTAAAAATGCATTTATTTATTTCAAGTGAAAATTTGCTAGGGCTTCACCTTACAAATGTGAAAGATCCTTTTTCAAAATGACAAGTCTCCAATATATAGAGGAAGTAAGGAGGCCTTTTGGCTCCCTTTTTTACAAATGACCCATTTGCACTCCGGTCATTGGGAAGAGCAAGCTGCTTAAACATCAATGAGAAATTATGAGCCACATCGTTTGTCTGCTTGTAAGACTGATTCTTCAAGGCAATTACACGGTTTGTCTACTCATTAATGCAAAATGAAGAAAAATGGGTTACCCTGTTAGATGTTTGCACCTCTTAATAATCAATTCATGAGCACTGTATCACCTGCTAGAGTAACTTCTTGAATCAGTGCCTCCCTTCGCCACTTGGGCTATCTACCTGTTCTTACACTTGGCACTTTTCTCTCCTTGTTCTCTGGGCTCTTTGTCTTCCTCTTGCTTTGTCTCCTTCTGCTCCTTTAGCCCTCGAGGGTGATCTTTTGGTGGGTCGCTGCATTCCTTAGGCCCTTTCCATGGTTAACACGCAAGCATTTAAAAACCAATGATGATTTTGTCGTTTTAAATTTGACGTCTGCGCACCTATCATCACTTGGACTTTTCCTTCAAATTTTTTGATTTTGGCCTTTTCCTTTGTTCAATTGGCCACTGGAAGCCCCCCACAAGGGTACCTGCCCTTCGATGGCCTTTGTCTTTCGGCCCTCTCTGCGGGTCTCTTTTGCTTTAGGCTTTTTCCTGTGGACAAAAGGTCTGAAAGAATTCGTTTCAATGCTAAGTCTGAAGAAAACTTAACTTTTCAGCTCTTTTCCTTTGAAATACTTCTTGCCCTCCACAAGGGGTCTTAAACCTAGAACTGCCCTCCGTAAGGGCACCTTCCCTTCGGCTTTTGGACGCCCCCTTGAACCAAGCCATTAAACCAATCCATTGAACCAATTCAATGGTTCAACACTACACGCTGAGCCCTTTGAACCAAGCCTTTGAACCTTTCCCACTTGAACCAACCGTTGAACCAATATGTTGAACCAGTTCAATGATTCAACACTACGTGTCAAGCCCTTTGAACCAAGCTCGTTGAAATGTCTGATGAACTAAGTGTTTGAACCAAATGATGAACCCGCCGATTGAACCAAGGCATTGAACCAATGTGTTGAACCAAGCTAATGAACTTGTCGATGAACTGATTGATTGAACTAAGCCGATTGAACCAAGGCAATTGAACCAAGTGATGAACCCGCCAATTGAACCAAGCGATGAACTGAAGGTGTTGAACCGGTTCAACAGTTCAAAGGTGCTAACTCTTGGAAAGATTATGTCATTGAACCAATCTTCCAACCTTAAGGAAAAGTGTCTTCTAAACCATTTTAGCCCTCTTTCCTTATGAATTTCTTCAGACAAGAGTCTGAAGAAGCTTTGTAAAACCTTGCACTCTCTGAACTGGTTCTTCATCTGTCAAAGATTACACCAGCAGAGTTCATAGAAAAAACTCATTGCCAAGTTTGTAGAAAAACAAAGCCCTGCTGAGTCCATAGAAAAATCAAACCCTACTGAGTCCATAGAAAACCAAAACCTGTTGAGTCCATAGAAACTTGTAGAGTCCGTAGATTTAGACCTATAGAGTCCATAGATTTAAAACTGTAGAGTCCGTAAAAATTCTTGGACTTGTGAAAAATCAAAAGTGAAATGGCCTAAAACATTAGAGGAAGAAGGGGACCGATTTTTGGCCTGTTAAAAGAAGGTCAACACTTATTGTGCCACAAAGTTGCAGTTGCACCTATATCAACTAAATTACAATAATTAGTACTACTTGATAAATACAAGGTACCAACCTTCTTACCTCTTATTACCACAAGAGCACCCTTGGTCACCTTCCAAAAATCTACTGTAAAAGTCACCATACAACATTCACCACCCAGCTACCCTACGAATACAAAATTTTGTCTCAACTTGGGCACATGTTTGACATCCTTCAGTAGCCAAGTGTTCCTATTATGCATCTTAACCTAAACACATCATTTTCCTACTATGCTTCAAGGCTTAACATCACCAAGATAAGCATGTCTAAAATCCCCTTGAACATAATCAATAAAATAATACCTATGTGGTGTAGCATGAAAAGAAGCCCCTAAATCTAAAACCTAAGACTTAGCAATATTATCTATGGGGAGAATTAATACATCTTAACAAAGATTATTTGTTGTCACATTCACCTCTTTAGAATCTTCTTTATTTTTACTCTTGTTTTGAAGAGCCCAACAATCCTTCTTTGCATGCCTAATCTTTCCATTGTGCCAACATACCATCTTGCTCTTTGATTTTGACCTTCCAAGATCATTTGACTTTCCACGCATTCCTTTTCCTCTAAACTTGTCTCCCTATACTCTCCACTACCAAAGCATCACTTGAAGTAGAATTTTTCCCAAAGCTTTTCCATTGTATTTCCTCACTACGGATTACTCCTATGACATCCTCAAACTTCAATTTAAAATTGTTAGAGACCGAGTTGCTCACAACCATTACCAAGCTATTCCAACTCTTTGGTAAGGAACATAAAATAAGTAGAGCCCTGGTTTCATCATCAAAGTCAATTTTGACAGAGTTCAACATACTCAAAACCATATTAAATTCATTCAAATGATCAACAACTAAACTATTTTCAAACATCTTCATATTAAATAATTTTTTCATTAAAAATATTTTATTAGAAGTAGAGGGTTTCTCATATAACTTCTCTAAAGTGTTCATGATAACTTCTGTGGTCTTCGACTGTGATATATTAAACACGACCAAAGATGCAAGGCATAATCGAATAGCCCCAAGTTCTTTCTTATCAAGAAGCTCCCAAACCTCATTTGATGTACCTACTGGTTGCTTTACTTTTCCTCCCAATGGAGTACGAAGGTCCTTCTGATAGAGGTAATCCTCTATTTGCATCTTCCATGGACCAAAGTTCTACCCGTTAAACTTTTCAACCTTTGATCTACTATCATCATCCATAGCTCCCACTTAAACTAATAACATTTCATATAATTCAACACTTTAGCAAATACAACCTAAAGCTCTGATCCTAGTTGTTAGGAATTAAAATAGAAATTAATATGGAATCATTTCATAGAATCGCAATAACAAGAGCTATGAATAGAGATACATAAAGAACATAAATTAAAATGCACAACAAAAAAAAGACAAGATTTAACGTGGTTCGCCCAATGTAGGCTACATCCACCAAGAAACACTTACTCAGATCTTATTACAAGCCAACAAGAGTACAATCTACTCTTATTTAAATCTTCTCAAAATTACAATGCACAAATATTGTTTGGAGCTACGTTCAACAAACTCTCCTAAATCACACTTGAATTCACACACTTTGTTCACCTTCTCAAACTCAATTCTTCCAATGTATTACTTATTGTATGTCCATCTATATATAATACATCAATAAGTAACCGACATAGCGATTTTACAAAACAATGGGTACGAAAACCATAGACCAAGTCAACCCATATTAGTTTCCCATTAATCATGGGCGATGACACCATACATATACAAGTATAGATAAACCACATATCTATACTCCCTTAAAAAAAAGATCAAGAATTTTTTCTGGGGACTACTACTCCCAAACCCCTGCTCGAAGCCCTGTCCAACCCCGAACCCCGACGAGAATACATTAAAAATATACAATACATTTTAATGTACAATATTTGAAATAAATTGTATGTGGAAATAAGCTCCAGAAGATAATAATTATATTTTAAAAATTGAACATAAATAATCATATATAAATATATTTAGTGATAATTTGTATGCCTTACCAATGAATTTTAACATATTTTTTAATATTCAAATATTTTGTAATATTTTAAAATATATTCATTTTCATATTTAATATATTTATAAATGCATCTATCATTGTTAATTGTTAAATATGTTATAAATAATATATTTTTGCAGAAAAATAATTAAAAATATATATTATTTAGAAAAATGTTGACCCAACCTTCATAATTTATTGTTAAATAATTTGTTGTGAATTCTCTCGTTGCTGTTGGCTCATCTTTTGATTTAAGCATTTTATCTGTTTGGAGGAACAATGTTACATGGAATCTCTTTAGTCGATCGATGAAGGCTGCAACAAACAACACACCCAAATCTAAAACCCTACTTTAGCAATGCAAAGCTGTCACAGTGATTTGTCAAAGGAGTTGACTCGCAATCGTTTTGATGCGATCACAACCATAAACCAGGCGAGGCGGACAAAAATCTGCACAGCCAAAAGATTATATTTTTCCTGTGAGGCTCTGTACGGGTTGACCTGCCAAATCAGAATGCGATGTTTTCTAATTTTGTGTGCAGTGCTTTAAGGATTTAATCACTTCCTTTACATCTGGAAAGCCAAAAATAAAAGAGATGTACGTATTTTTGTGATCTATAGTTTTCCAATCCTGTCTTTCACGTCCATCGCTGCAGCCTGAGCCAACCTCCATGACCAAAGCGCCTGGGATTGTGGATCTTAAAAGGATTTCAATCGGATCCCAATGAATAATTCACCAAGAGGAGGCACCAAGTGGATTTGATCCAATTGCATGGTGTGATATATTCCTATATTTGCATATGTGAAGGATTCTTTTGTAAATTTCTAAGCCAAATATTCAATTAGATATCGACGTGGTTGAAAAGATGGTCTTCTGTGCACAATCAATAGATAGAGTGGATACCTGAAAAAATTGGTAACTCTAAAAAGTAAAGCCATGGTGTGGATGTGCACAATAAACATGTTTATCAAATGATTTATTAAGAGTTATGCTCTAGAATTTTCCATTAAAATATATTATTGTGTGAATGAGATCTTGCAAAACTTTCTTCCACACCCAAGAAAGTTGTCAAGAATATAACATCGTGAGTTAAGATGTTTTTTATCAATAAAAGAGTAGAGAGGCTCAGGAAATAGTAAGACCATTACATGCACTATGATAACCCAATTGGGAGGAAGAATTTCAAATGAATGATGTTGGAGTACATCTTATTAATAAAGGATAGAAGTTGTGGATCATGTTATCCCAACCAATTTTTGAACAAAATTAAAAAAAATAAGAGTGTTAAATCTTTTAACCACAAGTGGTCAAATTTGGTCAAATTCACCATTTTCCTATGTCAAAATGTTATGTCTAATATATTCATCATCAAAATTCAACACTTGGTCAATTGTTTGAAGAAAATTTGAGAAAATGCAAAAATTTGGTTAAGTCCTTGCTTTGTTAGGTTTTTGAGCTATGCCAAAGAAACCTTGGATTTCCATTAAGTGCCTAGTAGGCTATCGGGCTTTGTTCTCTATCCAAGCACACTTTGGAACCTGACAAGTGCTCAAAAACCTATCGGATCTTGATCATCTACCAAATAAATTCTCAGAATATCACATGTGTTCAAACATATCTTGAGATCTAAGGCCTCTGCAAACATAATTGTCAGATCCTGATGTTTGCTCAAGCACACCCCAATTTCAATCATTACTCCACCCTTATCCCTTGCACACATAAATTATTTACTTCCTATAATATATTTCCTCATCCTTTCCATTATGCCTATCATTTGATCATTGATGCTTGATCCTTCCATCCCTCATTTCTCTCATTTTTAGGTTTGAAATCTCATTGATATTTGACATAACAGTGTTTCACAGATTTGAATCACTCTCTTCATCAACATAAACTAGGATTTATAATTTTTTATCTCAACATTGAAATTTGTAAGGTCTTTCCTTAGATTTCAGTCTTTTGCTCAAGTTGTTCCTTTCAAGACATCACTAAATACTTTGTAGAGTCTAAAATTCCATTGTGTGAGCTATTGGAGTTTACTCATGTTTTAGACATCATCAAATTTTAGAGGCTCCCAAAACATCCATCAAAACCCAGGACTTACATGTGTACATTTTAGACTTCAGCTACCTATTAGGCACGTCATCAAATTTCAAAGCTTGTCAGAGCACTTTTTAGAATCTGAGATCATGTAGAACACCTCATTAGACTCCAACACTCTACCAAACACCTTGTCAGACTCTGCTACTTGATTTTAAACATCTCATAATCTAACACCCTACTGAGCATGCTATTAGATTTCAATCCTATACTAAAATACCCATAAACTCTATCATCTTCATGCACACACCCTAAAATCCACCTCTTACTAAAGCACACTCAAATTTTTGTCTTCCTCCACAAGGTCATTTTAGGTTCTGGATTATCTCTTAAGTGATCTTTATTAGATGTCAACATTTGACACCCCAATCAAGGAGATTACCAATAAAATAACTCCAAATAAGACCCCTACCAATAAGAGTCTCCAATTGGAATAGGACACAAAAATGAAGTATCAATTTCAAGGGGTGTGATAGGACCTAAGTTCTCCAAAGCTCTGACACAACTTGTCAGAATTAAGAGCACACATGATTACCTTTGTATAAGCAACTTAAGATGCAAAAATAACCAGAAGAACAAATAATTATCAATGAGAAAACACACAGAATATGAGAGGCAACACACAATTGTATTCAACTCATTACAAAGGAAATTACAATAAAGAGATCACACTCTTCTTCCACCTCTGTGAGGCTTCCTCCTCAAGGACTCCCAGTAATCTTCCCTCCAGAGTAATCTTCTCTCAATAGGTCACAACACACAGCTAACACAAGCTGTTGTTCACCTCATTGTACTGCCAGTACAACCGAGTACGAATCGGTACTCCAAGTAGATCTTACCATGATCCTGCTCCTTGATGTATTGTTGTCACCTTGGATCTTGCTCCCCCACCGATCTCTTTTTGATCCTCGCATACACACACCCCTGCAGACCAACCTGATCTTACTTATCACATGTAGATCTTCACCATGATCCTGCAACACCCTGCATATCAAACCTGATCTTACATACATGAAGAATCCTACTTGATTCTACCATGGGAAGAACTCTCCAAGTTCTACACTTGAGTTCTACACTTAACAATATAGCCCATGAGTCTATTATATAGATCTCATGCATACAATGATTAGACTTGCGGCTCAAGACTCGAACTAGTCTTCATCATGTAAACGACCCATTCACTTAACTGATTGTTCGTCAACAACAGTTTTGGAATTGCCACAGGCGACCGACGTCGGTCCCTATCTGACTAGAGGTGACCGACGCCAGCGGATCCCTACCGATGTCAGTTTCCTATACACTGATCCCTGACCGACGTCGATTGTGGCCTACCGATGCCGGCAACTGTCATGCTCAAAAACCTCCATGTTTTCAACAAGGTGAAGCTTTTAGCTCCACACCCTAACAATCTCCCACTTGGAGATAAATAGCTGCACTTGTACCTATACCAGTACTTTGTCTAATCTGCATCCTGGCTTGTATTCCTCTTCAAGCTCAATCTTGAAGACTACCCACCACACTCCTTGTGGTGTTAATCCTATGCCTGAATTTCTTCATCCTTAGCTTACCTTCTTCTGCCATTGCTATACTCCCACTCAAACAAAAACCCCTGTGAGTAACCTGTAATCAAAAAACCACTAACCAAATCTGGGCCATCTGTTAGTCAAACTCGCTCTGAGAACGTCCAACCTCACTCTGATACCATTTGATAAGACCTAAGTTCTCCAAAGCTCTGACACAACTTGTCAGAATTAAGAGAACACATGATTACCTTTGTATAAGCAACTTAAGATGCAGAAATAACCAGAAGAACAAATAACTATCAATGAGAAAACACACAGAATATGAGAGGCAACACACAATTGTATTCAACTCATTACAAAGGAAATTACAATAAAGAGATCACACTCTTCTTCCACCTCTGTGAGGCTTCCTCCTCAAGGGCTCCCAATAATATTCCCTCTAGAGTAATCTTCTCTCAATAGGTCACAACACACAGCTAACATAAGCTATTGTTCACCTCATTGTACTGCCAGTACAATCGAATACGAACCAGTACTCCAAGTAGATCTTACCATGATCCTGCTCCTTGATGTATTGTTGTCACCTTGGATCTTGTTCCCCCGTCGATCTCCTTTTGACCCTCACATACACACACCCCTGCAAACCAACCTAATCTTACTTATCACATGTAGATCTCCACCATGATCCTGTAACACCCTGCATATCAAACCTGATCTTACATACATGAAGAATCCTACTTGATTCTACCATGGGAAGAACTCTCCAAGTTCTACACTTGAGTTCTACACTTAACAATACAGCCCATGAGTCTATTATATAGATCTCATGCATACAATGATTAGACTTGCAACTCAAGACTCGAACTAGTCTTCATCATTCAAATGACCCGTTCACTTAACTGACTGTTCATCACCAACAGTTTTGGAACTGCCATAGGTGACCGATGTCAGTCCCTGTCTGACTAGAGGTGACCGACGCTGGCCGATCCCTACTAATGTCAGTTTCCTGTACAATGATCCCTGACCGACGTCAGTTGTGGCCTGCCAATGCCAGCGACTGTCATGCTTAGAAACCTCCATGTTTGCAACAAAGTGAAGCTTTTAGCTCCACACCCTAACAGGGTGGTTCCACCTTCGTACCTAGAGTCAAATGTTGAAGAGATAACAAATATTGACTTAGGACACATTGATATGGAACAAAATCAATGGTGTCTATAAGATAGATTATGGGAAAATAATTCATGATAGTGGTTTGGCTCAAGTAGTTGCATTTCCTATTTTAGTATAATGTCCAGAACTAGTGTTGACAATGGCCCAACACTATGATGTAGAAAAAAAGGAAGTCGGGAATATGAAAGGAGATTTAATCTTATGCTTAGGTCTAGATCATATTGATCATCTACTAAAATTACCTGATAGGGTAGCATTTGTAAATTTAACTCCCACATCTTCTCAACAATTCCTAAATTCTAATACTAACAACTATTCAAAGTGGGTCAATAAGTAGTGGTTTACAAAATCTAGGCATACATCAACAAGAATACCTAAGAATCTTTCCAGATTTGAATTCATGAATGAGGTCAATGACAATATCACACTCTTACATAGAGTAGTGGGAAGCCTAATTACAAATAATTTTCAAACATGGATGTATAGGTACATATGAATCATCTACAAGAACAAATAATATATCAATTAGAGATAGTTGATTAGTGATTCAATTCACAAGCAACTTGTAGAGGTTAATCCAACTTCCAAATTCTATATGACCTCTTATCTTGTTTATGTTTTCCCTAGAAGAATATTATATAATAGTTTGAATATAGTGAGTGACATATAGACTACCAAAATCTATGACCTTTATCCTTAGCTTTGTCTGAAATAAAGTGCATGATATTTTTGTAGAGTAAATGATACATTCATACAATATGTGATTTAGATGTTCGAACTAGAATAATATAATTTGAGGTTATCAATTTAGGCCTCTATAGATATTTTTAGATGGGTAATATGGTTCATACAGTTCCCAAGTTTACCTATTTGATAATTTACGCTGTGAAATTACTTCGTGCATGCTTTCAAGATATATGGATGACAGATGAACTTTGATGGAACTAGTGAGATAGTTGACTAAAAAAAATAAGCTATTATCTTATAAACATAAGTTTGGATTTAAATTTCCTATCTCTATTGGTCAATACACTTGTGCTTCTTTAGTCAAAGCAAAATTGATTGATGAAGAAATGACTTGAGTTAATATTCAATCATTTTAAAGTTGACCTTCATTTTATGCTAGGGGTCTGATACAGAATATTATTGAGATTATGATTTTAATCAAGGAGAATATATTGTGTTAGCTATGAAGGTACATCATTATCTAGAATCAGAGTTATCTATTAGTTAATAAAAATAAATTTTACAAAATTTGTTCTCTTTTCATTCTATAAAAAAAGAAGAATTAGTTGAATATGGAAATTATGAGGGAGGGTTCAATTCACATGCAGAATCAGACAATGAAAATATATTTCAAAGTAGACAAAATGGTGTACCGATAGTTATAGTAAGCCAAATAGTTTCATTTCAATTAATAGTGAGTGCCAGTTCAAGTAGTGCCTCATTCAATCAAACTGTATAAGTGATTCAATCTATTAGTTCATTGCTGATAGGATGGGGATGAGCGAATCTTGGACAATCAACAAATGAAGGAATCAAGTCTTTGGTGGGATCCTACCCCTACCTACATATAGACAAATAGGGGTATTCTTGGCCTCCCAAACCTTCACATCAACATGTACATCACTTTGAAGACTACTAGATGGATTGTGATGATGAGAAAGATGTGATAATCTATGATTATTCATGATTCACTCTAGAATAGGTTATTATTTTTGATATATTGGAGATCAATAAAAATATATCAGATGATGAAGATGTATTAGATCCCATCTATAAAAATTATGGAATTGAATTAAAACTTCTTCTAAGAGTAGTTTGCCACAAGAAAGAATCCACTTCACTCATTGATAAAACTCAAGGTATGCTAAATAGAACTCTGAAATGGTTGAAAAGCAAAGGCATCAATGTTGATAAATTAGAATTTCCTCCTCCTATGAAGGAAGCTGAATTAGGAACTGCTCATGTACAATATCAAATAGAGATAGGAAAATCCTCCATGATAAGAATCAACAAGTATTCAGAGGAAATAAAAGTTGAAGTGGTTACAGAGGTTGTTCCAATGAAAAAACCACTCAAGTTAAAGATAATAAGGTTAAGTGAAAAACTCCAAGGTACTCCAAGTCTTTTTATTTTAGAATAAATTCGTAACTGATAGTCTTAACAACCTCAAACCCTAGTAATAAATACTACACAATATTTTTTAGCTTTTGATACAGCATTTCTATTTGAGTCTCCTACCCCTTCTCAACATGATAATTATGTACCATTGTCTCTTGCTGAAAATGTTGAATTGCCTACTGAACCCTCTCCTAAGACTCCAATTGATACATTAGGAAAATAATAATGTGAAATAGTATTAGAAAAGTCTCAATTTATACAAACTCCTTTGCCTCCTAAAATTCAAAAAGATTCAAATATTTATGTTGTACAACAATCTCCCAATGCTGAAGTTCCAAATTAGTTGAATGAAGTAGTGAAGAAAAGAAAGAACATTGAACAGCTACAAGAAATTGATTTCAGCATACTGACCATTCTTCATCCATGTGCTAGTAAAGAAGCCTAAAATAGTTTCAAGAATAATCATTGATCAAAAAGGAGAAATATATGTGGAAGTGGTTGTTCCTCTAGTAAAAAAAGATAAAGATGATGTTGAAGATTCAAATTATCAAGTCACAAAAGCCTATCTAGGAAAAGCTATGAGAGAAGTCATGAAATAAAATGTCCAATCAGCAATTGGCATATTATTCGAGAAAATAGACCAAGATAAAGTAACTAAGGATCAACTCAGAGAAAAAGTTGAACAACTAAATTTTATGGTTTAGAAATTGGTAAGGCCTATTTAGTCTTCCCATTCTTTTGTTCATCAAATTTATGATATAGAGACAATTAATGTTGTGTAATAAATTGGTCATATGGGTAAGGAAACAAAAGAGTGGAATGATAAAATTTTACAATACGGTATCACTACTTATCAAAAAATGATGGCTATATATTCTAAAATCCAATTAGAATATGATCAAGCAACTAAAACCGAAAACAAATATGAAGAAGAGGTGCAGAAAGTGAATGAATTGATTCCTAAGTTGAAAATTTTCTCTTTTACCTATCCAAATGATCTAATTCAAGAAAATGTCATCCAAAAAGAGGAGGTTTTGTACCTTAATAAATTTATAGGAGCTATTAAATTTATATTCTACATTGTTAAATAAAGTGTCAATAAATTTAAGGACTCTAAGTCAGTTAGAGAAGATGTTCCCCTTAAGATACTAGGAGAGGTAGGAAAACTGAAATGCAATCTCACTGATGATAAAGGGAATTTGGTACTTGATGAGGACATTATTGATCAGTTCAAGAAGAATGTTGAAGAGATCATAACTCTAATGTCTACATTCAATAATTATTAAATTCAAATATTGATCAAGTATCAAAAAAATTTGGAGAAATGCAATGCTTAAGAGGTTGCAAGGAATAACACAGAATATGATGGACTTATATTGTGATGCATAAATAGCTTGTACATATTCAAATGGTCTAGATGAAAATAAAGTGTTGAAAATCATGTAAAAATTTGATGAATATCGGAAAAAGTCACATCTTGAGAAAGAGGAGGTCTAGATCATCACCAATGAAGATGATAAAGAATGATTCTACATCAAAATTTGATCTTTCTCATAGATTTATTTTTCTAATCATACTTAAAATTATCATTACACCTTTTTGTATTGGTTAATTCTCACATTATAAATTCATGCAAATGTACCAAGTCTTTTTTCAATTTTGAGTTGTGAAATTTTGTTAATGCACTTTTTTAATTTGTGAAAATTTGTTGTTGTAATTTTGCAAGTCATACAAGAATACCAATGCATTTTTTCAAGTTGTGCAAATTGATTAACATATTTTTTCAAGTTTTAAGTTATGCAAATTGACTAATGTGTTTTTACAAACCCTTAAAAAGGTAAAAAATTTGGTTACACACCATAACCATCCATTTCAAACTATGAATTTGATTTGAGGGATCATTCGTAAAGGTTTTTGATAGTGAAACTTTTCAATTTACTTTTTGAAAGAGGAGATTGTATTTCAACCAAACAAAGGTCAATACAAGGATATTTTACAAACTTTTTGTTCAATATTTCTTCATAGATTATGTATGTATATGTTATCTACATGTATTCAAATCTTTGATTTAAAATTGTTGTTATAATTGTTATAAACTAGTCAGAATTTAGAAATTCTATTGTAGTGTTTATTCTTCAAACCTACTTCTATTATTTCCATTTGGTGAAATCTTGGTGGAGTAAAATAGTAATTTTCACTTTTTATAAGGAAATACAAAATAATTGTCATTTTATATTATTAGTTATAGACGGTTATTTTGGTGTATGTGTTTATGTCTTTTATATCCATTGAATGATAAATGTTTCCATTTAGAGAGATTACCCACTTTTTTGACATTTTCAATAGGTTTATGAGTTTGGCTTATTGGATATTTTACTCTCTCCACTTTTTTAAACATACTTCTTTCCCCTATCTCTCTCTTTCATATTTTCCTTTCTAAAACATTTTCATATTTTATGGTTAAAATAACTACCCCATTGAAATCATTTTTGATGTAAATATTTTACCTTACCATATATTTTTGGCTTTAAATAAAGGTAGTTCCACCTGCTAATAGAAGATGGATTTTTCCTCATGACTATTGATGAGAAACATCTATTTATTCCCTTCATAAATTTTCATGCGAATAGTTTTTGGTGCCCACTATGGGTCACATTTCTGCAACACTTGTGCAACTCACATTTTGAGATATTGGTCCATATGACTTTGCCATCAAATCAAGGACCACTCTATCAACTGGAACTATATTTGGGGCAATCTACACAATTAGATATTGTTTCATACATCAAATAAATTGCTTAGTATTTAGACAAAATTTCCATAATTCAGTTTCAAATTATTCTAGAAATTTTGAATCAAGATTTACATCGCACAAAAAGAGTAGAAAATTTAATGCATGTAGATAAGCCCAAGAGATCAAAAAATAGATCAAAATCATTAGTTTTTGTTCATGACTTTTTTAGCCATAAAAAATCCAAATCATCAACCTCATTTGAACTGGATAGGAATTATAGAAGAAGACATTGCTTCAAGTCTTTGACAATTAGCCTAGGATAATAAAATGACTTATGTTCAATTTTTATAAATTATATATGGTATGTATACAACTTACCCAGGCTCACCTTGACCAAAAAATAACCTTTTACTATTAAAGCATCAATTGTACAGAAATAGATTTCTATTTATTTCATACTTGTCTGCTTGCAATACTCAATCTCTTACCTCTATTTATAACATTTTAAGGTAAGTTGAAGATAGTTCATTTGGAAATGTGAAATTGATCCAGTTTCCAAATGAATAGTTTAGAACCATGTGCTAAATGTCAACATTGATTTCCAAATGAATAGTTCATCCATACCAACCATGTTGACTCTTATTTAAACATGTGAGTGTGCAACATGGAACCCCACATGGGTCATACTAACTAAGGTAAAGCTTATGTGGGTTAAGACCCAAGTTAATCTTAACACAATTTTATTACTCAACATTCCCAATTAAGATTAACTTAGGGAGAAGATAAAACTCAAAAAAATGGGTCCCAAAAATAAGACCTAATTAGGTACCCATGTACAATAAAAATGAAGGAGAAACTATAGATAATCCCCCTTTAATGACAACTTCTCTGACCCTTAACATATCTCAAAAAGACATTTATTTAGCTATGGATAGAGGTTTGGTGAAGATGTTGACAACCTAGTCTTCTATGCAATATTACTAAAGATTAACCACATGGTCCTAAATAAGCTATTGAATGAAGTGCATATGAATCTTAATATGTTTAGTGTTTTGGTGTTGCACTGGGTTGTGAGTAATATAGATAGCACTCTGGTTGTCACACTAAACTATAGTGGGTTGTTTAGATGTAAATTCAAATTCAGAGAAACTCTGATAGATCTAAAGAGTCTCTTGGCCTATGTTGATAGCTCCATGGTACTCAACCTTAGTCAAAGAGAGATAAATATCATTTTAATTCTTACTTGACCAAGTGACAGGACTAAATCCAAGATGAACTATGTATCTAGAAGTGGACTTATGGTCATCAACATCACCTGCCCAATCTAAATTTGTATAACCCACTAACTAAGCTGAGCCCCTTGATGTATACTCAATGACATAATTGATTATGTTATGAATGTAGTGAAGTATGCATTTGGTAGCTTGATAATGACTCTCATGGGGATCATGCATGAAGTGAGATACAATTCTAATAAAAAAGGAGATGTTTGACTAGATATGTGTCAAATAAAGAAGGTTACCTACCAAATATCAGTATAATGTAGCATCAATGAATGGTGTGAACTTGACAGTTAAAGTGACTCCAAACTAAAATGGAGTTGGGTTTGGATTGTAATCAATCTTTTTGATGTGGTGAAGCATGTCTAAAGCATACTTGGGCTAAGAAATTTAAATCCTTATCTTAGAATAGGAAACCTGAAGACCAAAGAAGTAATAAAGAAAGCACAAGTCAAACGTCTCAAACTGATCCTTGAGGCTTGACTTGACATCCATAATCAAAGAGGAAAAACTCCTAGTGATGATCAAGTCATCGACATAAATCAAAAGTATGAGTTCATTGGTGAACATTTTATACTTATTTATACCTTATTATTTATACCTTTTTTAAAAAGTGAAATTAAGAAAAAAAATTAAGTGTAAGGGTTGGGTTGGATATAATTAGGATCTTGTAAAAGGATTATTAATCCTTCTTGATACATCCCAAAACATATTTGAGAGGATTTTCAATCTTCTTACATGACTTTGGTTGGATTATGTATATATCTAGATCGAAAATATTTCATTTCAAAATTTTAAGTCTATACAAAAGGATCCAATAGCATAGTCCAAAGTTAAATGTGGTTCCAAATTTTATAGAATTAATTTGTCTAAAATAATTTGATTTGAAAGAATGTAAAAATTTTGAGAAAATATAAGGTTTAAAACACTATAGATCATTGGAGACTTTGATAATAGATAATAATTATAGAAACTTTGGAGCAATACATGGAAAGATTGTAGTGGAAGAATAAGCTTCCAATGGAAGAGGCTCCTCCATTGTAATTATTTGAATAAGTTGTGTTTGTATGCTTTTCTATTTATATTTTTGTTTTTTATGGCATCATCTCTATTTACAAGCTTGTTCCTAGTAGTAAATTATACTTTGATTTGGAAACTATCCTCTAGCTTCATTGAAAATGGAGACTCGTCAACAAGTTCAATTTTCCATTCAACATGATGTGGCACATCATCACACACAAAATCTTAGATTTTAATGGCATCATTATGGAACTCTGTAAAAATATTTATTGCAAGCACACCCTTCAGGTTTCAAAGTTGTGAAGGGTATTAGAAGACTTCAATGGGTTTGGATTTGCTACGCTAAACCTAATGGTTTAATTTTTTGCCCTGGTATTGTAAGGAATACAAGAAATGAAAGTAGATAATATAAGCATTGACACATTTACTTATGAAAATCAAATGAACATTATGTTGTTCTTTTAGAAATTAAATAAGTGAAGAAAGATGAAATGAAATTTGATGGTAGACTCAGAGGTGCATGGTCCATATATAGTACATATCTACTATTGTTTTTAAAGTCGGGGCTATTTTTTTAAACAACGGATGCCATAAAAGAAATGGAGGAAAGGACTGGGAAAAAAAATGAACATTATGTTGTTCTTTGCTTATAAATTTTTTATTATAATATATGTTAATCTTGATAATGAAATTGAAGCATATAGGTTATCGTAGAAGTTAAGAAAAACATTCTTAAGATGACCAACACAAACTATATGTGCATGCTTGATCATCAGTGTCTCCTCTTGTTTAATGGTAATAATGATTTTGGTTTTCCTGAAAAAACAAATCAGATTTACACTAAATTATATATAGCATAATAAAACATTAAAATACTCACAACCCAAATTTATACGTGATAAAAATATCTTCAAAATTTACATCATATACATCTAATTTTAGAGTTTAGTTTACAATTTAATTAAGATTAATGCATTTACTTACCAATTGTGATGTTGAAAATTGTTAAAGCTTTTATCAATCATCTCAAAAAACTTTGATTAATTTAATAGTTTATGTTATAGTTGAATTAATCCTTATACCTTCAATTTATAAAAATTTATGAAAATTAAATTTAAATTTTGATTTATCTTTTTGATCACCTAGTTGGATCTCTTGTGTCCCATGAAGAAAGACTAAGAGACACATTAAATGAAAGTGATGAGAAGGCTTTTACCTCAAAATTAAATATCACAAAGAATGAAAGTTCCAGCACTAGAAATAAGAATAGTAATGTACAAGGAAAAGACAATATCAAAAGTAATTAAGGACGAGGTAGAGACATGAATTAAAATTATTCAAGAAGATATAATTATTCAAGAGGATACAAAGGAAGAAGAGGTGGTTTACCTACAAGAGGTAAAGGTATATGTATATTTGATAAAATAAATATTCAAAGTTATTATTGTTATACATATGGTCACTTTGATTGGGAATTCATATTAAAAGCAAGAAATGAAAATAGAAGTGATAATTATGTTGGTGATGCTTCATGCAATTTATTAATTTCATATGAAAAAGCTGAAAATAGTCATAATGAGCTTTGGTATCTAGATTCAAGGTGATCTAATCATATGTTAGGGAATAATGTATTATTTTCTACAATGGATAGAAATTTCAAAACCAATATGAAACTTGGTGATGATAAATCTTTAGAATTTGTAGCAAAAGGAACTATTAAGGTGAATACTAAAGAAGGTAATATAAGTATTAGTGATTTTTATTACACCCCAAATTTGAAACATAATTCGTTGAGTGTTGGACAACTATGTGAAAAGAACTATAAGGTGGTTTTTGATGATAAGCAATGCATGATCTATGACAAGAATCAAGGAAATAATGTTGTTATAATTGAACCTATGTCTAAGAATAGGATGTTCCCATTAAATTTTGGATAGCATAGTAAAGCCTTGCAAACATGGCATATGAAGATAAAAATTGGTTATGGCATCTTAGATATGGACACTTGAATTTTCAAAGTTTTGAAGTTACTAACATCACAAGAATTAGTTTATGTTTTTCCAAAGGTTGAAGAGCATAAAGAAGTTTTTCAAGGACGTTTTAAAGGCAAACATACAAGACAAAAGATTCCAAAAGGTAGTGCATGGAGGGCTTATCATCCACATTAATTGGTTCACTCAAATATTTGTGGTCCTATGCAAACAAAAAGTATGGGTAAGTCATCATGTTTCATTAAATTTATTGATGATTATTCAATAAAGTGTTGGGTTTATTTTTTGAAACAAAAAAGTGAAACATTTAATACATTTAAGAGATTCAAAGCCCTTGTAGATAATGAAAGTGGTTACAAAATAAAGTGTTTAAGGATTGATTGTGGAGGTTAATTTTGTTAAGATGATTTTATGAATTATTGTGATTTGAATGGTATCAAAAGGAAACTCACAACTGCCTACACCCCTCAAAAAAATGGTGTGGCTTAAAGGAAGAATCATACCATGGTTGAAATGGCAAGGAACATGTTACAAACAAAGGGATTGAACAACTCTTTTTGGAGTGATGAAGTTGCTACAATATTATATATTCTCATTCAAAGTCTCACTAGTGCACTTGAAAATATGACTCCATATGAAGAATGGTATGAAAATAATCCTAATGTCAAATATTTCAAAGTTTTTGGTTGTTTAACTTATGTTCATGTAGCTAATCAGAAAAAGAATAAATTAGATCCAAAGAGTGATTCTTTTTTTTTTTGGTTACAGTAAACAAAGTGAAGCCTATAGGCTTTATAATCCTATCATTAATAGTGTACTTGTGTCAAGAGATGTTATTTTTGATGACGGGTGAGTGTATGGTCATGATAAAGATAAAGGTAATATTGAAAATACTAAATCTATTTTTATTGATGTTAATTATGATGATATTATTAATGATCAGCCCACAAGTACTTCAATGCCAAGTGATATAAGTCCATTAAGTATCCCCTCATCTAGTGCATATATTCCAAACAAAGTTCCAACTTCAAGTACAAGTCCATTAAATAACCCCTCATCTAGTGCATGTATTCTAAGCATAACTCCAAATTCGAGTCCTAATTCTTCAAAGAAGTTAAAAATCTTGAGTGAAATTTATTAGCGTACAAGAAGCCAAACACATGAAGAATGTCCAATAGGTGAGATAGTAAATTATGCTTTAATTACACAAACTAGTTTTGAACCATCATGTTTTGAAGATGCATGTACTAATGATGTTTGGGTGCAAGCAATGTAAGAAGAGATACATTTTATTCACAAGAATGATACTTGGGAGCTTAAAGAGCTTCCATATGACAAGAAAAATATTGGTAATAAATGGATCTACAAGACTAAGTACAACAGTGATGGAAGTGTTGAAAGACATAAGGCAAGGTTAGTTGTTAAGGGCTTCACATAGAGGTATGGGAAGATTATGAAGAGACATTTGTACTAGTTACAAGAAAAGAGACTATTAGAATGATGATTTCACTAGAAGCTCAAAATAAATGGAGCATACATCACATGGATGTGAAAAGTGCCTTTTTGAATGGGTACTTAGAAGAAGAAGATTATATAGAATAGCCACAAGGTTTTGAAGTGCAAGGTAAATAATGTCAAGTCTACAAGTTGAAGAAGGATTTGTATGGCCTCAAACAAGCACCTAGAACATGGTATGCAAGGATTAATGGATATTTTTAGTAGAATGGATTAAAAATAAGTAAAAGTGAGCCTACTCTTTACTACAAGCAAGAAGGTAATGATATCCTTATTAAAATTTTGTATGTTGATGATTTGTTTTATATGGGCAGCAATTCTAAGATGAAGGATAAATTCATAATTACAATGAAGAATGAATTTTAAATGAAAGATTTAGGTCTCATGAAATACTTTTTAGGAATGGAGGTTCATCAATGTAAAGATGACATCTTCATTTGTCAATCAAAGTATGCAAATGATATGTTGAAGAAATTTAATATGGATGACTATAAACCAGCCTCAACTCCAATGCTCATGGAGTTATGTTATGTAGAGAAGATGGTGATGAAAGAGTTAATGAGACAACTTATAGAAGTATTATTGAAAGCTTAATGTTTCTAACTCACACAAGATCAGATATTACTTATTCAATTTTTCTTGTATCAAGATATATGTCTGAACCATCTAAAACTCATATGAAGGTAGACAAGAGGATATTTAGGTATGTTAAAAGTACTACAAATTTTGGTATTCATTATTACACTTCTAAAAGGTTTGAACTTGTTGGATTTAATGATTCTGATTGGGGAGGTAGTTTGGAAGATCGAAAGTCTACATCTGGTAATTATTTTTCTCTTATTTTTGGTTTGGTTACATGGAGTTCAAAGAAGCAAAGTTCAGTTTCCATTTCATCTATAGAAGTAGAATATATTGCAATCACTTTAGTAGGTACACAAGCATTGTGGTTCTGAAAGGTTCTAGAAGAAATTAAGGAGAAACAAATTCATATTACAGTAATTTTTTGTGATAACATAAGTGCAATAAAATTATCTAAGAATCTAGTGCATCATAATAGGTCAAAGCATTTTGATTTGAAGTAACATTTTATTCGAGATTTAGTTCAGAAGAAAGACATAGAATTGGGGTATATAAATACACAAGAATAGGTTGCAGATATATTCACTAAAGCTATTGAAAATATTCAATTTTTGAAATTCTAACATCAAATTGTTAGTTCACTCAACATTAAAGAGGAGAATGTTGGTTAATTGCTATTGAGTCCTAGTTCTACAGTAGCTTCAATCATGCAAAAATTATGCAATTAATTTAATAATTAGTTAATATTCAGTTAATCTATTTTTAGAATAATAAACCCTTAGAAAGGGTGGAAATAACTTTAGTTTATATTTCATGAAAATTGTTATTTAAATAATTTTAGAATATTTTATTTATTTATTACAAAAACGTGTTTACATGCAATTCAATAAATACAATGTAATTGATCTTTATTATTAATGGAGAATGATTCAAATAATTTGAAGAATTATTTTTATTTTGATTATTTTGTATTTCTTCTAGTTATGAATATTGCATATATTTGGCTGTGAGTTTCTGGTTTCTTTCTAGGCAGTGGTTTATTTTTATATATTGAAAAATCTTCAATAGTACTATCCAATCAGGGAACTAGAATTTGAGAAGGGGTTGTATACTTATTTATTGTGAAACATTTACAAGATAGATGTATACAACACAAGAGTTTCAAAGATTTCAATTTCTAAACACTATTTTCCCAGCCTTAAGCATCTCAAAATTGACTATAATGATTGTTTAATGGAGATCGAAAACCTACCCAAAGTAGTTAGGGACATAGCATTGTATAGTTGTAAGATGCTAAAAAACATTAGGGGTATCATTGGTTTGGTAAACCTTTAAATGTTGATGATAAATGACTATCTAGAGTCTAAATAACTAATCGTGATATAGGTACAAATATGGATACAGGGTTTGGATACATGGATACAAGAAAAAAAATTTAGGCCTAGATATATTTTTAGATATGATTATATTATATAATTATTTATAGAATATAAAGAAGAAATAAAATAAATTAAAAAATCATATAATTATTAATAATTTAATGTTAAACGTTAAAATAATCAATAATTAAATTTAGATTAATCTCAAAACAAGTATATAATGTAAATATTACATTGTATGGATAAAAATAAAAATAAATCAGCATATCTATTATTGAATATTATATTTATATTGATCTTCAATATTTTTGGATATGAAATGTTAAACTTTTATTTCCATAATGCAAATGTTACATTATATGGACAAAAATAAAGCTAAACCAATATATTTATTATTAATTATATTTATATTAGTCTTCAATATTTTAAATATAAAATGTCAAATTTTATTTGACATATTTAAAGTTTGTAGTAGTCTACATAAAAATTTGAAAAAATATTACAAAATAAATCCTAAGTATGAAGATTTCAAAAAAATATTATTAAGTTTTGATACGCTGAAAGCTCTGAGTGATCAAGCTCTAGCCCCTCTAGAACCTTGATTAAACTATCCAATAAAAACAAGTGGTCTTTTTACTTTGATGGGATTCAATGACATCAAATTGTATCTTGATTAAACTATCCAATAAAAACAAGTGGTCTTTTTACTTTGATGGGATTCAATGACATCAAATTGTATCTTAAAGGAAACTTATGGTTGTCTCCACATAAAATAAGGATAAGTATAATAGGTGAACATTTTACATTTATTTATACTTTATTTTTTAAATTGAAATTTAAAAAAAAATAAGTGTAAGGGTTGGGTTGGATAGAATTAGGATCTTGAAAAAAGATTACAAATCCTTCTAAATACATCTCAAAACATATTTAAAAGGATTTATAATCTTCTTACACGATTTTGGTTGGATTACGTATATATCTGGATCTAAAATGTTTCATTTCAAAATCCTAAAGTCTATATAGAAGGATCCAATAGCATAGTCCAAAGTTAAATGTGGTTCCAAATTTTATAGAATTAATTTGTTTGAAAGAATTTGATTTGAAAGAATGTAACAAATTTGAGAAAATAGAAGGTTTAGAACATTGTAGATCGTTGGAAACTTTGATAATAGATAATAATTATAGAAATTTTGGAGCAATACATGGAAAAATTGTAGTGGAAGACAAGATTCCAATGGAAGAGGCTTCTCCATTGTAATTGTTTGAATAAGTTGTGTTTGTATGCTTTTCTAATTATATATTTGTTTGTTATGGCATCATCTCTATTTACAAGCTTGTTCCTAGTAGCAAATTATACTTTGATTTGCAAACTATCCTCTAACTTCATTGAAAATGGAGACTCGTCAACAAGTTCAATTTTCCATTCAATATGATGTGGCACATCATCACACACAAAATATTAAATTTTAATGGCATCATTATGGAACTCTGCAAAAATAGCTATTGCAAGCACACCCTTCAGGTTTCAAAGTTGTGAAGGGTATTAGAAGACTTCAATGGGTTTGGATTTGCTACGCTAAACCTAGTGGTTTAAATTTTTGACATAGTACTGTAAAGAATACAAGAAATGAAAGTAAATAATATAAGCATTGACACATTTATTTATGAAAATCGAATAAACATTATGTTGTTCTTTCAGAAATTAAAGAAGTGAAGAAATTATAAGATGAATTGAAATTTGATGGTAGACTCAGAGGTGCATGGTCCATATATAGTACATATCTACTATTGTTTTTAAAGTCAGGGCTGTTTTTTTAAACAAAGGATGCCACAAAAGAAATGGAGGAAAGGATTGGAAAAGAAAAAAAAAAGGATTTGTATGTTTGTAATTTCTTTGCTTATTATTTTTTTATCATAATATATGTTAAGCTTGGTAATGAAATTGAAGCATATAGGTCATTGTAGAAGTTAAGAAAAAACATTCTTAAAATGACCAACATAAACTATATGTGCATGCTTGATCATCAGTGTCTCCTCTTGTTTAATGGTAATAAGGATTCTGGTTTTCCTAAAAATACAAATCAAATTTGTACTAAATTATATATAGCATAATCGGACATTAAAATACTCACAACCCAAATGTATACTTGCTAAAAATATCTTCAAAATTTACATCATATACATCTAATTTTAGAGTTCAGTTTACAATTTAATTAAGATTAATGCATTTACTTACCAATTGTGGTGTTGAAAATTGTTAAAGCTTTTCTCAATCCTCTCCCAAAAAAAAAAAAAAAAAGCAAGCTTTGATTAATTTAATAGTTTATGTTATAGTTGAATTAATCCTTATACCTTCAATTTATAAAATTTTGTGAAAATTAAATTTAAATTTTGATTTATCTTTTTGAAATTGTCAAAGGAGTTGACTTACAATCGTTTTGATGCGGTCACGACCATAAACTTGCACAAGTAAAACATTATGTTTCCTGTGAGGCTCAGTACGGGTTGTAATTTTGTGTGCAGGTGTCCGGAGCTTTGCAGTGCTTTAAGGATTTAATCCCTTCCTTTGCATCTGGAAAGCAAAAATAAAAGAGATGTACGTATTTTGTGATGTATAGTTTTCCAATCCTGTCTTTCACGTGCATCTCTGCAGTGTGCAGGCAGTCTGAGCCAACCTAACATCTATAACCAAAGCGCCTGGGATTGTGGACTTTAAAAGGATTTCAATCAGATCTTATGAATATTTAATTTAGAGGTAAATTTAACGATCGACACCTCTTAAAATAATATTGTTTATAAAATTTTATTTTTTCTACATACAAACTGTATAAGATTTTAATTTTAACAATGCAAATAATTCATATAATTTATTACATATCAATCTTTACAGTAATTATTGTCATTTTCTACAATTTTTTACAATTCTAACATTCTAATTTATCATATTTTTATTTTAACAATACAAAAAATTATGTAATACAATTTCAAGTATAACTATTATGTGGCCTTTGTTTTATATTATTAAATTTATTGGTTGAAGGTTAGATTTTATTTTCAGTTAATATTAATGTGTTTTATTTGAAAGTGGTTTTATATCAATATGTATTACATCTATTCATAATAACTAGCATATATATCTTAGATAAATTTATGTAAAAGGCACTAAGATATATAATTTTAGAGCATATGCAGATAGCAAAGTAGAAAAAAAACTAAAAAAAATGGAACAAACAAAGAATAGTCCTAAGAACCATCAAGGCACTCTTTCAGAACCATTAAGTAATGATTCCAACAACTATTGTGCATTAAAGATATGATTTATTATCTTGATCGTCAACTTCAAGCCTCTAAAAACCTTGTTCACTTTTCCAAAATTATGTGTGAATCTCTGGGAAACTAATCTCCTTCTTTAAAACCCTAACAAGGCAATTACATGTATAAAAATCTAAAAAAAAGGATGTATTCAGAGACCTCTATTATCCCTCAAATATTATCAGGTCCCTGGGATGCTTGTATAAATTTCACAATAAACACATCAAGTATAATTGTTGGCGTTATAAGCCACCCACATGTGTTTTGTATAGGTATTACATACTATATTTATGTAGAAAAGACATTTCACCCATTTTGATAAGAGGTGAATGTGCCTAGAATAGATGAAAGGGGTAGGTGGGTTTACCTAACTCTCTTATGATGTAGTAAGCTTGCATTTTTATATTCCTCCCTGCTATATAATTATATGTATGTATTCGGAATATTATAAATGGAAATTGATCTTTTAAAATTATTGGTGAGTTTTCCATGTTAATGTAATTTGATCTATATCTATCTATGTTGTGTCTATCTTTACATCAGAGGTGTTTTTACTAGAAAGCGGCTCCTAAATGCCACACTGTGGAATTGTCTAAAAAATATAAGCAGCTTCAAGGCAAGAAGGAGCAAGGAAGGAAGTAGGATGAAGTTATTAAGAAGGATGACAAGGAGGGTAGAGAAAATAAGGTTATAAGGAGGAGTGCTTCATGTAGTGTTTGTATAAGAGGCGTGATTGCTTTCATGGAAAGGGATCATTTCTATTGTAAGACTGTATCAATGTATCAGTTGTATGAACGTGATGTGGAGCTTAAACTTGCTCAAATTAGGCAACTTAAACAACATCAGGATGGATAAATCCAGCCACAATGTTTGTACAAACTAGGAATTACATAAATCGCAACATTTTTAATATCTAGCACATCTTGGTAACATCATGCCTACAAAGGGAAATGACCTCCTCCTCATCACTGATTTTAGTGGAGTTTGGCAAACATGGGAGGCCATGAAACTGTAGGAAAAAACAAGATAAACCATACATCTTTGTATTGAGAAACATATTGACGTCACAGAAATAGGTAAATGCTCAAATGTCATACGGTAAATAGTTGTTATCATACTCACATAACACCTTAGTTGTTTAGGTTGACACTATTAGCTATTATATAATAACTAACCTTTAATCTATAAAAATTATTAATTATAATATTTTTATATATTATATAATTAATGTGTGTTATATTTATTAATCTATAATATAAAAAATATATATTATGTAATATTTATATAATAACTAATATTAAATATATACAAAACTATTATATATTAATAAAATATTATATTATTTCACGCATATCGAACATGAAGTCTTTTTGTAATTAAATAGAAAATAGTAAAATCATAGACGGTTTTGAAGTGACATGTATGCAATATTTTATAACATGTTAATGGCCAAATAGGCAAAGGGAATTCAAGCATATGTCTGAATTACATAGTTTTATATTAATAATAAGTTAAAAATATAATTACTATAATAATAAACAAATAAGTATTTAAAGAGAAAAAATTACTAAACCAACAATAATTTAATATTATATTAGAATGGCCATAACACTTTCTTCACCATAACGCAATTTTTTTATATGTTTATTATATATATATATATAAATAATGAGTTAGATTTTTTTGGTTGCTTTTAAATGTTTAAATATTTAGATCTCTTTCCCATGTTATCATTTGTCAAGAGATCTCAGATTAGTTAACTTTGTAGAAACCTAGACGTATAATCAGATTTGTAAACCTTTCTTATTGCAAAAAGTGATGAAATGAAGTGGATTCAAGGAGGCAATATGGTCAAGTTTAAGCACATTGATAACATGTACCATAGGGGGAAATGGGGGTTAGCAATTGATAGTTAAAATTTATGGGTTTCATAGTGCACAATTATAAACATAGGGATGAATAGATAAAGCGAAGAATATGCATCATATTATTGTTGCTTGAAACCTTATTCAAATAGTTCACATCCATTGTATATGCTTCCAAATTTTACATACTTATCTACGAGGGCATTTGTTGTGATGTATGTCTGTACCATGTTCCAATGCTCTAATTTTGTGTGCAGGTGTCCGGAGCTTTGCAGTGCTTTGAGGATTTACGGATTTAATCACTTCCTTTATAAATCCAGCGTAACTTTCGGAGCCTCGGCAACGCTCACCTTCTCGATTCATAAACATCTCGAAACCAAAAATAAAAGAGATGTACGTGTTTTTGTGATTTATAGTTTTCCAATCCTTTCTTTCAGGTGCATCTCTGCACTGTGCAGGCAGCCTGAGCCAACCTCCATAACCAAAGCGCCTGGGATTGTGGATTTTAAATGGATTGTGGCTTGCAAAATTTTGTCTTTACTACATACAAATTGTACAACAATTGCTTCCTGTATCAAAATAATTGCCAATCCTAACATTTCAATTTATCAGATTTTAATTTTAACAATGCAAATAATTTATGCAATTTATTATATATCAATCTATACAATAATTTCTTCCGCAACCATTGCCACTCTACACATTTTTTACAATTCTAACATTCCAATTTATCATATTTTTATTATAACAATGCAAACAAATCTTGTAATACAATCATAGGTATAGTTATTATATGGTCCTTGTTTTATATTGTTTTATTTATTGGTTAAAGGCTAGATTTTATTTTCAGTCAATGCTAATGTGTTTTATGGGAAAGTGGTTTTATATCAATATGTAATATATTTATCTATAATAACAAGCTTACATATCTTAAATAAATTTATGTAAAAGATATTGAGAGATATAATTCTAAAATATAACTGAATAATAAAGTAGAAAAAAGCTAAAAAAATCAGACCAAACAAATAGTGGTCTTAAGAACCGTCAAGGCACTCTTCCAGAACCATTAAGTAATGATTTCAACAACTATTGTGCATGAAAGATATGATTTAATTATCTTGTTCTTCAACCTCAAGCCTCTAAAAACCTTGATCTCTTTTCCAAAATTATGTGCAAATCTCTAGGTAACTAATCTCCTTCTTCAAAACCTTAACAAGGTAATTACATGTATAAAACTCCAAAAATGACGTATTCGGGGACCTCTCTTATCCCTCAAATATTATCAGGTCTATGGGATGCTTGTACAAATTTCACAATGAGCACAACAAGTATAATTGTTGGTGTTGTAAGCCACCCACATATGTTTTGTATATTTTGTATAGGCATTAGATACTATATTAGTGTAAAACAGACATTAAACCCATTTTGATAAGAGGTGAATGTGCCTAGAATAGATGAAAGGGGTAGGTGGGTTTACCTGACTCTCTTATGATGTAGTAAGCTTGCATTTTTATATTTTTTTTGTTATGCATAGGTGGGGGAAATATATTGTTCACCCCCTACTATATAATTATATGTATGTATTCAGATGATTATAAATGGAATTTGATCTTTCCAAAATATTGGTGAGTTTTCCATGTTGATTTAATTTGATCTATATCTATCTATGTTATGTATATCTTATAAATCTTTGTCACCTCTAACTAACCGGGCCTTGAGAGTCCTAATGCAACTTCTTATGCATCTTGGGTGAGCTACTTCTAGGGAGCCAAGTGTGGGTGTTGGATTATAGATGTTTATTGGTTCTAGGTCTTAATGGTTCAACAAAAAATGATCTAACATTTTAGTTCCACTTTTATTACTATATAATATATGCTTTATAGTATGTTATAGAGACTAGCCTAGGATGAAATTAATGGTTAGTTCAATTATCAAATGCTAGAATTCACCAAGAAGGAGGCACTAAGTGGATTTGATCTAGTTGTATGGTGGGATATAATCCTATGTGATTGCCTATATGAAGGATTCTTTTGTAAATTTTCAAGCCAAATATTCAACTAGACCTTGGTGTGGTTGGAAAGATGGTCTTCTATGCACAATCAGGAGATAGAGTGGATACTTGAAAATGTGGTGACTCTGAAATTCAAAGACACGGTGTGGATGTGCATAGTAAACACATTTATCAAATAATTTGTTGAGAGATATGTTCTATAATTCTCCATTACAATATATTCTTATGTGGATGAGGGCTTGAAAAACTTTATCCCACACCCAAGAAAGTTGTTAAGAATCTAGCATTATGGATTAGGATGTTTTTTATCAATAAAAGAGTAGAGAGGTATGAGAAATAGTAAGACCATTACCCACACTATGATGGCCAAGCAACATAAAACACTGAGAGGAATAATTTCAAATGAATGATGTTGGAATAGATCTTAGTAATAAAGGATGGAGGTTGTGGATTCCAAGATAGAGTGTTATTAATGGTGAGTTCATCATGTCATGAACATAACCTAGCCATAAGAAAGTGGTAGGGACAGTCCCTATGATATCACACACACAAATAGTGCATCCATGGAGAGAAATTTGGTCAATAAAGTTAAAAAATGCTAAGATGAATTGAAGCTAATAGTTGTAAATACCTAAATATGACCACATATACTTAACACTTTTAATTCTTGACATATCTTGAACCACTTGACTTGCAATTAAATATATGACTCTTATTCACAATTTATCTCTATGCGGGCTTGACTCCTTTGTTTTTCATCACTACTACACAAAAACTCCCAAGTCATTATTCAAAATGTTTTATATCACTCTAAGATTTCTCCCTGCCTCATGCTAGCTATTCATACTCTTTTGGGACAGGTCTATGCTCCACAAATAGATATGTTCCCATGGACATGTCCACTTAGTGAAACCTTTTACCCATGCCATTTAACATCTACTTTTCAAAATTAGAAATATCCATATGGGTTATCCCGCATTTTCACAAGTTCACTAAAGGAAATTATTGAAAATGATCACTATATAGAAAAATAAAGGCCTCATCTCAAATGGACTTGATATCTATTTGGTATCTATCTGTTACACTATTGTAAATTAATAAAATATGCCCTATTCTTTCCAAATTTATTATCAATCACTAAGATTAGTTGCAATCCTATCTGAAGCATTCCAAATCAAGTCAAGAGTGAACATTGTCAAGTATTGAAGCAAAATTATTAGTTGCATGTATATAGTGAAGAAGTATAATTACAAAATCACACTATGTAGGATAACTATGTGTGGTTTGATTCCCTCCTTAGAGTATCTGGATACATATTATAATTTCAATCATCAACAGGGATAATTCGGGTCATCTCAACCCACTAAACTTATTCTTATTGTTTGTAGTTGTTTAGCTCTCACAAATACACCTAAGGTTTCCAAAGTAAAGAGAAGGAAAACAAAGGTTTCCGCATGGCATTAACATAATCATAATATCTCAGTGATCTCGAAAGACATAGGTGCATGTGGTAATGGTTATAATTTTGTCACTTTCATAGTAGACAAATCCATAGTCAACAAACAAGATTGCATAGTGTAATTGTATATGGACTGCGTACTTGTCTAGACACATCTACAAACTTTTTGTTTGAATTTCAATTATCACACAATTATTTTGTCTTTTTTTTCATTGTCATACACTTGTTACATTCAAATCAAAACTATAAAAATTAAGTATCTTATTATTGGTTGTACTTGCTATATTTAACAAATACCACTGGTTAATTAATTTCAATCAATTTTTTTATATTCATATTTGTTCTTAAATGTCATGTATTAAAGTCAATGTTATTTGAGAGAGTTGGTTAAGTGGCTTGGTTGTTTCAATACCCACCTGGGTTCAAATATATGGAAAGGCATATGAAGCTGGTTGTGGCTATCAATTATAATTTTGGGGTCATTGATGGCCATTGGTTATTCTCAAGGCTAGTGGTGATAATTGTTGGTAATAGTTGGTATACCTCTGGTAGTATATGATACACATGTGGTATTCATGTGGTTAATAAATTACATAGGGATCTAGGGCCCTGATTGTATCCTAGACCAATCTACACTCTAGTCAAAATCCATCATCAATCAAAAAATGTCATATTAAAATCTAATTTATCCTTCAATAATTTTTGCCTATTAAATAAATTTAAATAACAAATAGTGCAAAACATATTGGTGAACCTATTTTTGCTTGAACATTTTTTTTTTAGTTTTTTATCCCAGGGTTTCAACTGAATTCATGATTCCCATGCACTAAAGATGAATATGATCATATTTTTGAGGAATTGATTGAGAATTTTTCTAGGATTTATCTTCAAAATAGGGGTTTTGGATTGAATACCTGATTTCCATGCACAAAAATATTTTTTTGTTGGTTTTTAATTTTATATTTCTTAATTTCTAGAACTGTGTTTCAATAATTTTAAAACTCATAAGAGGAGTTGTTTTTATAGATCAAGAATCTAAATAAGGTTAAATCATTGTTAGTCAATGCAAATAAAAATAATTTATATACGATAACATTATAAGTCTATCCACTAAGTTGAGCAAGGCTAAGCAAATGATAAATCAAATAAAAGATAAAACACAATCATTTATACCTTTTTGAAAGACTTCATTTGATTGCCAGTCCAAATAGGTATGTTCTTGGCTTTTAGAGATAGAGGTCTTTGCCAATGTATACTCTACGTGTCTTATCTACTTTGTATTTTTTTTGGCAATGATGAAGAATTGTTGAGTGATGGTCTTAAGATTTAGCAGAGTTTTGCTACACTATTTGGTCATGTTTAAAGAGTGTAAAAACCCTTTCATTTATATAGTTGGAAAATGATTATGGATTGTCCATCTTTTGATGAAGATCAAGGGCCCAAGATTAGTCCTTCATTCCCATAAATGAGATAGATGGAGTGTAGAATAAAAAGGATGGAGTATGTCATATAAATGTAAGAGATTCAAATCATGACCCCTCTTTGAGTTTTTAAGAGAGGTGTAAGAAGAAGAGTGTATAAGAGGGGTGTAAGACCTTGTAAGAGCTCTTACTTGCACACTTGGTATGATGATGTCATCTTAGGTGATGAAATAATTCAATTTGTGTATTTTTAAATAGATAATCCCTAACCCATATAATTTTCTATTAGAAAAAGATTAGACTAATTAAGTAGGATTAATCAATAATTAGAAGAATAGTGGCCTTATGCAATGTTCTTTTGCTAATCAAATATTTATTTAATTATCCTATAATAACATTTGAAAATGATCAATTTGATTTGGGATGTTGATGGCAAATTAAATGTTGTGATATAATGCATTTCTCCAATCAAGGATGTGTCATTATAATTTTAGATCAAATCAATAATTATGCAAATAATTAGCTTAATTAATGATTTTCAACTAGATTTACATGTTATTGTAGAAAGTCATTCCAATTAAAATTTTGACATAGAAGTGATGAAAATGTAGTGTCCACATTTTTCTCATTTGAGAAGGCATTGTGAGACACAAGTCAATGTAACATCTTTTCAAATAAATAAAAAACCATTAAAATGATTTGATAATGATTAAATAATGATGTGTTCACATTTTATCAAATCTTAATTAATTTACTGAAAATGAGTTCACAAAGATGCTCCCAAACAATATTTGGGATGCCTATGATTCCCCCTTGGTGGAGTGGCCAAAAGATAGTTTTGATGGATGGTCGTTCGAAAGGAAGTAAATGCACAAGAAGAAAAGTGAGAATAACCTGTGGATGAGATGAATCCAAGTGAGCTAATCCTTTCATGCTTTGATATCCAATGATGATAGAGTAGAAAATTTATCAACCCCAAAGAGAGGGGAATAGGGAGAATAGGTGACACACTTTGACTTGCCCTAAATAGGGTGAAAGTTATGGGCTTAGGGAATGTTATATCCTAAAACAAGTTGCACACCTTTATTTGTACCAAATAGGGCAAAAGTTGTGATCTTGGAATTAGAAGAAAGACATATTGATTGAATTTTCCCAAAGAAGGGAGAATTGATTTACCAATGATTTTCCCTAGTAACGCAAATTTGATCATTGATCGAGCTAAATTATTTTTCCCATTAGGGTAGATTTTCATTTTGGTAAATGATGATTAGGAAATTGAGTGATTGGTTGGCAAGTATATATCAAGGATTTAACATCTTTCATAGATTAATGATGATATGATCATGTTGATGAAGTTGACAAATGAAGCTGCAGATGGTACAACAAATTTTCAAAGAATGAAGAAGTCACAAAAATATAGGCATATAAGGATGCACAAAGGTAATGAGAGAAATGATAAGAAGAATACAATAATATATTAAGAATAACAAGATAATGGTGTTCGAATTGACCCTAGAAACTGAATGTGATTGAGTGTTGCCTACATAGTTCAAATGGACCTTACATCAATATAGTTCTCCCAATAAGTGGGAGAAAAGTGATGAAGTGATCCAAACAACAATTCAGATGACAATTCGGGTGATGGGTCCACCCCAATTGATGGTGGAACTTTTGGGAACCATAACTTTTGCACTGTAGCTCCAATTGACTCATTTTTGAACCGTTGGAAAGCTAATAATGATGGGAACATCGTGAGATGGCATTGAGATCCACTAAATGAAGTTTGAACCCCTAAAACCCAATGGAAGTGTCCCAAATTTCAATTTTAGTAGTGCAGTCTAAAAATAGTAAGTTTTTAAAAATAGTAATTTCTCGAGTTTTGTATTGTTGTAAATCATGGAAGTCGAACCAATTCATCTCCCTCGAGATTGGTGACCTTCCACATCCTCCCCACACCTTCAAAACATGTATAAATAAAGAAGTAACCCGAAATGGAAATCAGACATCTCTTCTCAGAGATAAGCATATGTTTGGGTCTGCAAATTTGATCAATAAAACATCTCTTATTAGAGATACCATTATTTGAATTATTTTGTTCTTATTTCTTGAATTATATTTCAACCAAAGCTTTCAAGTTTTGGATCAGTCATATCAGTGCGGTTTGTCTTTATAGTGTATGATCCTGAAGATGAGGTCAGATTACAAGAAGCTTGGGTGGAAAATAAAACCAGCAGAATATCCACCTATTCGCTCCAAATGACTTCAAATGGAAAACAACACCGAGGCATCCGATCCTTTCAAGGAAATGGTGAATGAAGCCCTCCAAAAAAAATAAGTGCAGATGCTATAATAATTTGCTCAAATTCTCTAACAAATCTTCATGGGAAATTCTGGCTCCTCATCCACACCCGCACATCCTTTCAATGCCCCAACACCCTTCAAGGTTCAGGTGAATTTTGATATCCCTACATTTGAAGGCAAAATAAATGTTGATGTATTAGAAAATTGGTTGGATCAATTGCCATTTTATTTTTCTGTAAATAAATTCAATGATAAAGAGAAGATTACTTTTGCTCTTTTGAAAGCATCATTGCCTGTCAAAAATTGGTGGGAAGTGTACAAAAAGAGATTCAACGTAGATGATATTGGCCTTGAGATGAAACCTACATGGGATGATTTCATAGATGTTGTAAAGGAATAATACTACCCCATTGGAGCATATGATGATCTATATATAGATTGGCAACAACTTTGCTAAGGTAAGGAACAATCTGTTCAAGATTACACTGACATTTTTCATTCTCTATCTACGAGATTGGGCATCCAAAAAAGTGAGAAACACAAGGTTCTCAAATATCGTGGCAGACTACAATGGTACATATGGGGAGAAATGGAACTCTTAAATTTGGAAACCATTGGTGAGGCATACAAGTTCGCAGTGAAGATTGAGCAGAAGCATGGAAGAATGAATATAAAGAATCAGTCTTCAAAATGGAAAAGTGACAAAGAAGGTCAAACACAAGGCCAAAATTGGAATCAAAAGGAAGGAAAGATTGGGAAGTGGTGTGATTATCACAAATCTGGAACTCACTCCAAAGAAGAATGCTGAGCTATCAAATCACTGCTTTTTGAGTCACAATCCTCAACATCTACTGCTTTACCTCATACAAACCCTAAAATCAAAGAGGTTGAAGAAGAAATTATAGATGTTGATCATAAAGCCATTGTTGCTTCATCACAGACACACGATGAGATGCTAGATGACAAGGAAAGGTTGGTTCACTATAAGTTATGGGTGAAAGGTAAGCCTCTGCATTTCATTCTTGATAGTGGAAGTCAAAAGAATTTAATCTCTGCTAATATTGTGAAAAGCCTAAATTTGTCCATGAAGCCTCACCCAAAACCATACAGTATTGGATGGTTGAGTCCAGAGAGAAACCTCCGTGTCACCCACCAATGTCTTCTCTCATATGCAATACAACCTTTCCAAGATGAGGTCTTATGTGATGTGGTCAATCTAGATGTTTGTGATGTACTCTTTGGTCAGCCATTCATGTATGATCGACATGGTATATATGAATCAAGAACTAAAAGGATCACTCTCACTCTTGGAACATGGTGCTACAGGGTACTAACAGTACCACCTTCTACATTTGTCTCTCTGATTAGTGCCAAGAAATTTGTTCTCATGGTGGTCAAGCCATAGGAATCCAAAAGGGCCGATGTTATAGCCCTAACTACATAAACAACACAACAACAGAAGAAAATAGATACCGAGATAAAGAAGTTCATGGCCTTCCATCCATAGACTGATGGTCAGACAGAAATGGTGAGCAATTGGGCCTTGCACAATTCCATAAGTCACAGTCCCTTCCAAGTATGCATCAAGAATCAAATCAAAGTACAACTACCACACTTGATGACAAATCTTGATGCAATGGGGACCATTGCTTCTCAAGGAGGGAGGAATGATCTGGACAACAATTCAGATGACAATTCAGGTAATGGGTCCATCCCAATTGATGGTAGAACTTTTGGGAACCATAACTTTTGCACCATAGCTCCAATTGACTCACTGTTTGAACCGTTGGAAAGCTAATAATGAGGGGAACGTCGTGATATGGAATGAGATTTTTTTAATGAATTTTGACCCCCTAAAACCCAATGGAAGTGTCCCAAATTTTAATTTTATTAGTGCAGTCTAAAAATAGTAAGTTTCTAAAAATAGTAATTCCTTGAATTCTGTATTGTTGTAAATCATGGAAGTCAAACCAATTCATCTCCCTCGAGATTGGTGACCTTCCACATCCTCCCCCACCTTCAAAACATGTATAAATAAAGATGTAACCTGAAATAGAAATCAGACATCACTTCTCAGAGATAAGAATATGTTTGGTCTACAAATTTGATCAATAAAAGATCTCTTATCAGAGATAGCATTATTTGAATTGTTTTGTTCTTATTTCTTGAATTATCTTTCAACCAAAGCTTTCGAGTTTTGGATCATGAATAAGGACAATGTTGGATTGGATGATGATAATATTTGATTGAATTTGATTAATAATTCATTATGCAAAATGATTATGACTGTTTGTATACACTCATTTGTATATGTGTCATGAGTAGCATATAGATCAGCCATGTTGTTCAATTGTTTATGTTTAGATTGGTAGATAAGGAGATTCTTATTGTGACATCATATGTTAGACCTTTGATACTTTATTTTTTATGTATCATATGATGGTGTGCACCATAATATAAATAACCATGATGATCAGGTTGTAATGTGCATAAGGACTAACCTTGATCTGATAGATAATTGATGATAATGCATTAATGATGAAAATCATGATGGCAATACTGACATATATAAATGAATGGACTCAAGTACAATTGTGTGATAAGAAGCACCATGATCATGACCCTATTTCCACAATAGATTGAGTCAAGGAAATAATCATGAAATCAAACAAATAAAAAATAAAGTAAATACACACACACACACACACACACACACACACACACACACACACACACACACACACACACACACACACACACACACACACTTGAAATTAAAAGCAACAAAAAAGATCTTGTTGTTTAACCAAGTCAAAATCCATGTGTGAAGGCTCAATGAGAGTGATAATTGGATAGTGCCTCAAATAAAAGATACATGTAAGAGAATGGCATGGAGATAAAACATTTTAAAATAAGCTAAAAACATGACTTGCCCCAAATAGGGTGAAATTTGTACATTTGAATTGGATTGATCTAATTTTCCCCAAACATGGCATATTTGAGGACACATCCCAATAATAGTTTAGGACTGAAATGATTGGATTGAGGATTATTGACTAGATTTAGGACAAGATAAATGTTTTTTTAATTTTTTGTGGCTTAATATTTCTATTGGGGAATTGAAGCCCTTTTTATTTTTAGGATTTTTAGAATGTTTTGAAATATTTTTGAGTTTTTGGACATCTCAACTCAATGGAATATTTAGAGATGCAATTTTTTTTAACTTGAAAAATGGCAAGATCATGGAAGTGATAACCCAAAAAATGGTGAGAGCGTATAATTAACTCAAAAAACTATGAGGGCATAGGCTTAACTCACAAAAAGGCAATAGCATGAGATAAGGGTGGCTGAGCTGACCTTAGAAACTGAGTGTTGCCTAAATATTCCAAATGGACCTCAAACCATTGTAGTTCCTTCAAAATGGGAGATAATAATGAATGAAGGATGAATGAATAATATTAGATAATAATGTATGACAATGAGGGAATAGAATAGGAGTGTCCAAGGACTATGCCATGTGAGAATCAAATGCATCTAGTGTCATGTGGGTAATATGCCAAAATATTTCTCAAACTTGTCTCAATATACCTTCTACTACCATAATAAATTTAAGATGGGAGTACTGATGATCAAAATAAGATGCCTTGGGCTACACAGGATTGAATGGACAAAATGGATAGAATGGGATGGTTGTCAATACATATGAGGTCACACCAAAGTGTCAAGGTACTTGCAAACAATAAATTATTTATGCATGATGTCAGAAACCTAATTTTCATCATAGTACTTGTCCAAGGTGCCACAAGCATGGTTTTCACCATTTGGATGAATTATTTCTATTTCTCTTTTGATTTTTTTATATTTTTTAATTTATTTTTTGATTTGTAGCATTTTAACTCCATGGAGGATTATGAGATGCCTAATGTGGACCCTTTTTTGTCTAACCAATACTTGCTCAGAATAGCTACTCTACTAGGATGTTGTTATGGATGTGAACTAAACTATTGATGTTGTGATCATTGTCGGTTGTTGATTTTGATTCTTCCAAACCTATGGGTAAGATGTCTTTATAGCCTCTAGAAAAAAAGTATTATTAAGAAGCATAAAGAAGGGTAAGAAATACTAGAAACCCTACAAATATTCCTGAATATATCCAAATATGTATTCAAGAGTATTCACAAGACCTCTGACATTTCTTGATTGTATCCAAGCAAAATGTAAGCCCAAAAATATTTTTCAATTATTTATTTTGATTGAACACTTGATAAAAAACCAAATATTGATTTTAAAAAATAATTTATATTTTGAGCCTATTTTTTTTAATTTTGGAAGTGTTTTTACCAACTCTTAAAAGGTTGTGGACATATTTGAAGGTGTGGACATATTTGATATTTTGTGGGAAAATATGATAGTCTCATAATCTATATTTGGAAGAAGTACTGGTCATCCTATTTTCAAATGGTACCTATTCAAATAGTTAAGGTATTTATGTTTAGGACTCTAGAGACACTTCTATATGAATCAATTTTACAATTTGAAATATATATATATATATATATATATATATATATATATATATATATATATATATATATATATATATATATATATATATACTATTCGTTGACGCAGTTGACTGCTTTTAGAAGCAAGATATTCTTTCCGTGGCCTCATGAGCATATTCATTGATGAGATCATATATTTCTCAATTTTTTAGCATGAATATATTTATAATAGTTTGTAGTTAAGACTCAACAGGGTTCATTTACATCATAAATGACCAATTTATACTTTTATCAATTTCCTTTTAACACAATCAATTGGGAAAGAGAACATAATATAAATTTGATCTGAATGAATGCAACAAAGTTGAGAACATAGAAAGTTTACAACATTAAAAATCATTGGAGATTTTGATAATTAATAATTATTATAGAAAGTTTGGAGCAGTACATTATACTTTGATTTGCAAACTATCCTCTAGCTTCATTGAAAATGGAGACTCGTCAACAAGTTCAATTTTCCATTCAACATGATGTGGCACATCATCACACATAAAATATTAGATGTTAATGGCATCATTATGGAACTCTGCAAAAATAGCTATTGCAAGCACACCCTTTAGGTTTCAAAGTGGTGAAGGGTATTAGAAAACTTCAATGGGTTTGGATTTGCTACACTAAACCTTGATGGTTTAATTTTTTGACCTAGTGTTGTAAGCAATACAAGAAATGAAAGTAGATAATATAATTAGTGACACATTTACTTATGAAAATTGGATGAACATTATGTTGTTCTTTCAGAAATTAAAAAAGTTAAGAAATTATAAGATGAATTGAAATTTGATGATAGATTCAAAGGTGCATGGTCTATATATGGTACCCTATCTGCTATTGTTTTTAAAGTTGGGGTTGTTTTTTGGAACAAAAGATGCCATGAAAGAAATAAAGGAAAGGATTGGCATAAAAAAGGATTTGTATGTTTATAATTTCCTTATTATAGTATGAGATAATATTGGTAACAAAATTGAAGCATATAAACTATTGTAGAAGTTAAGAAAAACCATTCTTAAGATGACCAACACAAAATATATATGCATGCTTGATCATTGGTGTCTCTTCTTGTTTAATGGTAATAATAATTTAGAGTTTTCTAAGAAAACAAATCAGATTTGCACTAAATTATATATAGCATAATGGGGCACTAAAATATACACAACCTAAATTTATACATGTTGAAAATGTCTTCAAAATTTATATCAGATACTTCTAATTTTAGAGTTTACTTTACAATTTAATTAAGAATGATTCACTTAACTACCAAGTGTGGTGTTGAAAATAGTTGGAGCTTTTGTTGATCCTTTCAACAAAGAAATTTTGATTAAGTTAGTAGTTTATGCTATGGTTGAACATTTAATCCTTGTGATTTTTTAATTATTTTGGAATGAAGGGATTATTAAAATTTTGGAGAGATTTATCAAACTATACTTCAACTCTATACTTTTTAAAAACATGTGAATCTTACTTTATATTTTATCATATGTATTGGATTTAATGGAGTTGAAGATGCAATAATTATGCATAAATATTCAAGTAGGTGAAATTGGTAGAATTGAACCTTAGGATCAAATTATTGATTTTATATTCAGTATAATTAAAATAATGCACATTATTGTTAGGAATTAAAACAAAAATTAATGCTGAATAATTTCACAAAATCGTAATAACAAGAGCTATGAATAGAGATACATAAAGAATATAAATTAAAATATAACACAAAAAAATAGAATTTAACGCAGTTCATCCAATATGGGCTACATCCACCAAGAAACACTTGCTTAGATCTTATTATAAGGCAACAAGAGTACAATCCACTCTCGGATCAGTTTTCTCATAATTATAATGCACACATATTATTTGGAGCTACGTTCAACAAACTCTCACAAATTCACACTTGAATTCACACACTCTATTGACCTTCTCAAACTTAGTTCCTTTGATGTATTACTTACTATATATCCATCTATACATAATATATAAATAGGTAATCGACATAGTGGTTATACAAAATAATAGGTACCAAAACCATGGGCCAAGTCAACCCATAACAGTTATCCATTAATCATGGGTGATAACACCACATATATATAAGTATAGATAAACTATGTATATATACTCCCCAAAAAAGGGGGTCCATTATAATGTAAAAATAAGCTCCATAACATAACAATCTCCCACTTGGAGATTGTTTTCCTCTGAGCAAGCTTCTCAAACCTTCATTGTCATTTGTAAAGGCCAACCAAAGGTGAACATAGCTTTAGTTTCTCCCTTGTGACCACCTTGGTCATCATGTCTATAGGATTCTGAATCGTATGAATCTTCTCTATTTTCAACTTCTCTTCCTCTAAAGTTCTCATGATGAAATGGTACTTTAACTAAATATGCTTCATCCTAGAGTGGAAGGTGGAGTTCTTTGCTAGGTGTATAGCACTCTGACTATCACTATACACCTTTCCTTCCTCCTACTTATGCCCCATCTCTTCAAGTAGTTGTTATAACCAAATCATCTATTTGTTTGCCTCTGTGACATCAACATACTTAACCTCTATGGTTGACAAAGCCATAAGTTTCTATAGTCATGAAATCCAGCTTACCACTATGTCACTTACAGTAAATACATATCCTATCATGCTCCTTCTGAAGTCTAAATATCGAACCTTGTTCAAATATACATAACCACACAAAGTGGTGTCCAATCCACTATAGCTTAAAATTGTTCCCATGGTCCTTCTCAAGTACTAAAGGATCCACTTCACTACATACTAGTGCTCTCTACTTGGATCACTCATATACCTACTTACTACTCCCACTCTATGGGCAATATCTAGCTTAGTGTACACTATGACATGCATCAATCTGCCAACTGCTGATGAGTAAGGTACACAAGACATCTGGGTTCTCTCTTTCTCTGTCTTGGGACACTGGTCCTTTGATAACTTAAAATGGCCTACCAAAAGAGTCCCAACCAATTTAGCATCCTACATACCAAACCTCTCCAAGACCTTTTTAATGTATTCTTCTTGAGATAAATTCAAATTTCATTCATTCCTATCCTAAGTTATTCTCATACCAAGGATTTGTTTCACTGCCCCCAAATCTTTCATAGCAACGGAATTACTAAGTTGTTCCTTGAGTACCTTTATTTCATCCATGTTCTTACTTGTAACCAACATGTCATCCACATACAGACATAGGATAAATTAATTACCATCATCAAACTTCTTGATATATATGCAATGGTCTGAATAACACCTAGAGTATTCCTATTCCATCATAAAACTATCAAATTTCTTGTACCATTGTCATGGAACTTATTTTAGGACATATAAGCTCTTCTTCAATTTATACACCATGTTTTTTATTCATTTTGACCTCATATCCTTGTGGTTATTCAATGTATAAGTCCTCCAAATCACCATGAAGAAATGTAGTCTTCACATTCAGTTTCTCTAAGTGCAAGTTTTTCGCTACCACTATCCCAAGAACAGTCCCAATAGAAGTTATCTTCACCACTAGAGAAAAAATCTCATCGAAATCAATTCCCTTATTTTGTGCAAACCCCTTTACCGTCAATTGGGCCTTTTACCTTTTCTTTCCTCTATCATCCTATTTAATTCTATGCAACCACTTTTTTTGCAATGTTCTCTTACCTTCAAGTGGGTTTAGTAGATCCCAAGTCTTATTTTTCATGAGAGACTGATATTCCTCATCCATTGCTTGTTCCCACTTCTTCCTGACATTTACTTGAATTGCTTCTTCAAAGCTCTATGGCTCTCCATTATCAGTGAGTAATAAATAATTTAGAGATGGAGAAAAATGTTCAGGTTCCCTTCTTACCCTAGAAGACCTTCTCACCTCAGGGGTTTAGGATGCATGTGAAGTAGGTGTCTGAACTAGTTGCTTGGACACTTTACTATCTGCAATGTCCTCCAACACTTTGTACTCTTTTCTATAATCTTCACTCTAATCTTGTAACTGTTGTTTATATATGATTTTTTCATTAAAGACCACATCTCTAGATTGAAAGATTTTCTTATCCTTAAGACTCCAAATCCAGAAACCAAATTCATCCTCACCATAACCAATAAAGATGCATTTTTCATATTTATCCTCTAACTTTATCCTATCATCTTTAACAATATGAACAAAAGATTCACAGCCAAATACTCTAAGAAACAAATAAGAAACCTTATTACCAAACCAAGATTCCTCAGGTATACCTCCACCTAAGGAAGATGAAGGTCCTCTATTGATCAAATATACAATCATGTTTACTACTTCTGCCCAAAACTGAAGGGGTAGTACTGCATGCAACCTCATGTTCCTAGCATGTTCCATAATAGTCTTGTTCATCATTTCTAACACTTCATTTTGTTGTGTATTTTTTGGAACTACCCTCTATCTGTGAATTCCATTCCTAGGACAATAATAAAAAAATTCATTGCTGCAATATTCTTCACCATTATCTAACCTGAGACTTTTTAACTTGAGACTTGTTTCATTCTCAACCAAGGCTTTTCATCTTTTAAATGTATCAAATACATCAGATTTTCTCCTAATACCATACACCCAAACATTCTTATTTGCATCATCAATAAAAGTAACATAATAAGATGAGCCATCAAGAGAATATACTTGCGCTGACCCCCATACATCTGAATGAATCAACTCCAACTTATTCTTCTTTCTCATAGGTCCAACCTTGAAAAACTTTACCCTTTGTTATTTTTCATACACAGTCTTCACAAAAATATAAATCAAACCCTTTCAATCTGGATAACCTATCCTTCAAAATTTGCATGCCCCTTTGGCTCATGTGACCGAGCTTATTGTGCCACAAAGTTGCATTTGCACCTATATCAATTAAATTACAATAATTAGTACTACTTGATAAATACAAGGTACCAACCTTCTTACCTCTTATCACAACAAGATCACCTTTGGTCACCTTCCAAAAATCTACTGTAAAAGTCACCATACAACATTCACCACCCAGCTACCCTACAGATACAAAATTTTGTCTCAACTTGGGCACATGTTTGACATCCTTCAGTAGCCAAGTGTTCCTATTATGCATCTTAACCTAAACAAATCATTTTCCTATTATGCTTCAAGGCTCAACATCACCAAGATAAGCATATCTAAAATCCCCTTGAACATAATCAATAAAATAATACCTATGTGGTGTAGCATGAAAAAAAGCCCCTAAATCTAAAACCTAAGACTTAGCAATATTATCTATGGAGAGAATTAATACATCTTAACAAAGATTATTTGTTGTCACATTCACCTCTTTAGAATCTTCTTGATTTTTACTCTTGTTTTGAAGAGCCCAACAATCCTTCTTTGCATGCCTAATCTTTCCACCATGCCAACATACCATCCTACTCTTTGATTTTGACCTTCCAAGATCATTTGACTTTCCATGCTTTCATTTTCCTATAAACCTTGTCTCCCTGTACTCTCCACTACTAAAGCATCACTTGAAGTAGAATTTTTCCCAAAGCTTTTCCATTGTATTTCCTCACTACGGATTACTCCTATGACATCCTCAAACTTCAAATTGAAATTGTTAGAGACCGAGTTGCTCACAACCATTACCAAGCTATTCCAACTTTTTGGTAAGGAACATAAAATAAGTAGAGCCCTGGTTTCATCATCAAAGTCAATTTTTACAGAGTTCAACATACTCAAAACCATATCAAATTCATTCAAATTATCAACAACTAAACTATTTTTAGACATCTTCATATTAAATAATTTTTTCATTAAAAATATTTTATTAGAATTAGAGGGTTTCTCATATAACTTCTCTAAAGTGTTCATGATAACTTCCATGGTCTTCGATTGTGATATATTAAGCACGACTAAAGATGCAAGGCATAATCGGATAGCCCCAAGTGCTTTCTTATCAAGAAGCTCCCAAGCCTCATTTAATGTACCTATTGGTTGCTTTACTTTTCCTCCCAATGAAGTACGAAGGTCCTTCTGATAGAGGTAATCCTCTATTTGCATCTTCCATGGACCAAAGTTCTACCCGTTAAAATTTTCAACCTTTGATCTACTATCATCATCCATAGCTCCCACTTAAACTAATAACATTTCATATGATTCAACACTTTAGCAAATACATCCTGAAGCTCTGATCCCAGTTGTTAGGAATTAAAATAGAAATTAATATGGAATCATTTCATAGAATCGCAATAACAAGAGCTATGAATAGAGATACATAAAGAACATAAATTACAATGCACAACAAAAAAAAAAGACAAGATTTATAGTGGTTCACCCAATGCAGGCTACATCCACCAAGAAACACTTAGATCTTATTACAAGCTAACAAGAGTACAATCTACTCTCAAATCAATCTTCTCAAAATTACAATGCACAAATAATGTTTGGAGCTATGTTCAACAAACTCTCATAAATTCACACTTGAATTCACACACTTTGTTCACCTTCTCAAACTCAATTCTTCCAATGTATTACTTATTGTATGTCCATCTATATATAATACATCAATAAGTAACCGATATAGCTATTTTACAAAACAATGGGTACCAAAACCATAGACCAAATCAACCCATATCAGTTTCCCATTAATCATGGGCGATGACACCATACATATACAAGTATAGATAAACCACATATCTATACTCCATAAAAAAAAAGGTCGAGAATTTTTTTTGGGGACTACTGCTCCCAAACACCTGCTCGAAGCCCTGTGCAACCCCGAACCACGACAAGAATACATTAAAAATATACAATACATTTTAATGTACAATATTTGAAATAAATTATATGTGGAAATAAGCTCCACAAGATAATAATTATATTTTAAAAATTGAACACAAATAATCATATATAAATATATTTAGTGATAATTTGTATGCCTTACCAATGAATGTTAACATATTTTTTAAAATTCAAATATTTTTTAATATTTTAAAATATATTCATTTTCATATTTAATATATTTATAAATGCATCTATCATTGTTAATTGTTAAATATGTTATAAATAATATATTTTTGCAGAAAAATAATTAAATAAATATATTATTTAGAAAAATGTTGACCCAACCTTAATAATTTATTGTTAAATAATTTTGAACATAGTTCTGGACTTTCCCCTAACGAAAAAGTTGTGAATTCTGTCGTTGCTGCTGGCTCATCTTGCGAAAAAGTTGTGTTTTTCAGATTCCGTCAGCATCTTTGAGGCCGTAGATTCATAGAAAACATATTAAATTTTGTATCCAAAATCTCACGGGTGTCCTGTTCATCACTTTCCTCACTTATGCAACAGATGAAAGCATTATCTGTTGAATTGAATCTCTTTAGTCGATCGAGGAAGGCTGCAACAAACAACACACCCAAATCTAAAACCCTACTTTAGCAATGCAAAGCTGTCACCGTGAATTGTCGAAGGAGTTGACTCGCAATCGTTTTGATGCGATCACAACCATAAACCAGCCGAGGCGGACAAAAATCTGCACAGCCAAAAGATTATATTTTTCCTGTGAGACTCTGTACGAATTGACCTGCCAAATCAGAATGCGATGTTTTCTAATTTTGTGTGCAGTGCTTTAAGGATTTAATCACTTCCTTTACATCTGGAAAGCAAAAATAAAAGAGATGTACGTATTTTTGTGATTTTTAAGTTTTCCAATCCTGTCTTTCACGTCCATCACTGCAGCCTGAGCCAACCTCCATGACCAAAGCGCCTGGGATTGTGGATCTTAAAAGGATTTCATTCGGATCCCAATGAATATTAGGTGTACGGTGAAAAGGGTCGGTGGGTTTACTTAATTATCTTATGATGCAGTAAGCTTGCATTTATTTATTTATTTTTACTATGCACAGGTGGGGGAAATAGACTATTCGCCCCCTGATATAACATTATATGTATGTATTCAAATGATTATAAATGGATTTTGATCTTTTGAAAATACTGGTGAGTTTTCCATATTGATGTAGCTTGCTTTATATGTATCTATGTTGTGTCTATCTTATAAATCTTTGTTGCCTCTAACTAACCAAGCCTTGAGAGTCTTAATGCAACTTCTTGTGTGCCTTGGGTGAGATGCTCCTAGGGAGCTAAGTGTGGGTGTTGGATTATAGATGTTTATTGGAGCTACGTTTTAATGGTGCAATAACGAAATTATTTAACATTTTGGTTCCACTTCTGAAACCTTGTATAATATTAGGCATTGTAGTATGTTTTAGAGACCAGCGTAGGATGAAATTGATGTTTAGTTTAATTATCAAACTCTATAATTCACCAAGAGGAGGCACCAAGTGGATTTGATCCAATTGCATGGTGTGATATATTCCTATATTTGCATATGTGAAGGATTCTTTTGTAAATTTCCAAGCCAAATATTCGATTAGATATCAACGTGGTTGAAAAGATGGTCTTCTGTGCACAATCAATAGATAGAGTGCATGCCTGAAAAAAGTGGTAACTCTAAAAAGTAAAGACATGGTGTGGATGTGCACAATAAACATGTTTATCAAATGATTTATTAAGAGATATGCTCTAGAATTCTCCATTAAAATATATTATTGTGTGAATGAGATCTTGCAAAACTTTCTCCCACACCCAAGAAAGTTGTTGAGAATATAACATTGTGAGTTAAGATGTTTTTTAATCAATAAAAGAGTAGAGAGGCTCAGGAAATAGTAAGACCATTACATGCACTATGATAACCAAACTGGGAGGAAGAATTTCAAATGAATGATGTTGGAATACATCTTATTAATAAAGGATAGAAATTGTGGATCATGTTATCCCAACCAGTTTTTGAACAAAAGTCAAAAAAATAAGAGTGTTAAATCTTTTAACCACAAGTGGTCAAATTGAGTCAAAGTTGGTCAAACTCACCATTTTCCTATGTCAAAATGTCATGTCTAATATATTCATCATCAAAATTTAACACTTGGTCAATTGTTTGAAGAAAATTTGAGAAAATATAAAAATTTGGTTAAGTCGTTGCTTTGTTAGGTTTTTGAGCTATGCCAAAGAAGCCTCGGATTTCCATTAAGTGCCTAGCAAGCTATCGGGCTTTGTTCTGTATCCAAGCACACTTTGGAACCTGATAGGCGCTCAAACACCTATCGGATCTTGATCATCTACCAAACAAATTCTCATAATATCACATGTGTTCAAACATATCCTGAGATCTAAGGCCTCTGCAAACATAATTGTCAGAACCTGATGTTTGCTCGAGCACACCCCAATTTCAATCATTACTCCACCCTTATCCCTCGCACACATAAGTTATTTACTCCCTATAATATATTTCCTCATCCTTTCCATTATGCCTATCATTTGATCATTGATCCTTGATCCTTCCATCCCTCATTGCTCTCATTTTTAGTTTCAAAATCTCATTGGTATTTGACATAGCAGTGTTTCACAAATTTGAATCACTCTCTTCATCGACATAAACTAGGATTTATAATTTTTGATTTCAACATTGAAATTTGTAAGGTCTTTCCTTAGATTTCATTCTTTTGCTCAAGTTGTTCCTTTCAAGACATTGCTAAATACTTTGTAGAGTCTAAAATTCCATTGTGTGGTCTATTGGAGTTTGCTCATGTTTTAGACATCATCAAATTTCAAAGGCTCCCAAAACATCCATCAAAACCCAGGATTTACACATGTACATTTTAGACTTTAGCTACCTATTAGGCACGTCATCAAATTTGAAAGCTTGTCAGAGCACTTTTTAGAATCCGAGATCATGTAGAACACCTCATTAGACTCCAACACTCTACCGAACACCTTGTCAGACTCTGCTACTTGATTTTAAACATCTCATAATCTAACACCCTACTGAGCATGTTATTAGATTCCAATCCTATACTAAAAATACCCACAAAATCTATCATCTTCATGCACACACCCTGAAATCCACCTCTTACTAAAGCACACTCAAATTTTTGTCTTCCTCCACAAGGTCATTTTAGGTTTTGGATTATCTCTTAAGTGATCTTCATTAGATGTCAACATTCGACACCCCAATCAATAAGATTACCAATAAAATCACTCCAAATAAGACCCCTACCAATAAGATTCTCCAATTGAAGTGGGACACAAAAATGAAGTATCAATTTCAAGGGGTGGTTCCACCTTTGCACTAGAGTCAAATGTTGAAGAGATAACAAACACTGACCTAGGACACATTGATATTGAAGAAATATGGAACAAAATCAATGGTGTCTATAAGATAGTTAATGGGAAAAGCATTCACGATAGTGGTTTGGCTCAAGTAGTTGCATTTCCTATTTTAGTATAATGTCTAGAACTAGTGTTGACAATGGCCCAACACTATGATGTAGAAAAAAAGGAAGTCAAGAATATGAAAGGAGACTTAATCTTATGCTTTGGTCTAGATCATATTGATCATCTACTACAACTACCTGATACGGTAGCATTTGTAAATTTGACTCCCACGTCTTCTCAACAATTCCTAAATTATAATACTAACACCTATTCAAAGTGGGTCAATAAGTAGTGGTTTACAAAATCTAGGCATACATCAACAAGACTACCTAAGAATCTTTCCAGATTTAAATTCATGAATGAGGTCAATAACAATATCACACTCTACATAGAGTAGTCGGAAGCCTAATTGCAAATAATTTTCAAACATGGATGTATAGGTACATATGAATCATCCACCAGAACAAATAATATATCAATTAGGGATAGTTGATTAGTGATTCAATTCACAAGCAACTTGTAGAGGTTAATCCAACTTCCAAATTCTATATGACCTCTTATCTTTTTTATGTTTTCCCTAGAAGAATATTGTATAATAGTTTGTATACAGTGAGTGACATATAGACTACCAAAATCTATGACTTCTATCTTAGCTCTGTTTGAAATAAAGTGCATGATATTTTTGTAGGGTAAATAATACATTCGTACAATATGTGATTTAGATGTTCGAACTAGAACCATATAATTTGAGGCTATCAATTTAGGCCTCTATAGATATTTTTAGATGGGTAATATGGTTCATAAAGTTCCCAACTTTCACCTATTTGAGAATTTATGCTATGAAATTACTTCGTACATGCTTTTGAGATATATGGATGACATATGGACTTTGATGGAACTAGTGAGATAGTTGACTAAAAAACATAAGCTATTGTCTTATAAACATAAGTTTGGATTAAAATTTCCTATCTCTATTGGTCGATACACTTATGCTTCTTTAGCCAAAGCAAAATTGATTGATGAAGAAATGACTTGAGTTAATATTCAACCATTTTAAAGTTGACCTTCATTTTATGCTAGGGGTCTGATGCAAAATATTATTGGGATTATCCTTTTACTCAAGGAGAATATATTGTGTTAGCTATGATGGTACATCATTATCTAGAATCAGAGTTATCCATTAGTTAACAAAAATAAATTATACAAAATTTATTCTCTTTTCATTCTATAAAAAAAGAAGAATTGGTCGAATATGAAAATCATGAGGGAGGGTTTAGTTCATATGCAAAATCGGAAAATTAAACTCTATTTCAAAGTAGATAAAATGGTGTACTGATAAATATAGTAAGCCAACTAGTTTCATTTCAATTAATAGTGAGTCTCAGTTCAAGTAGTGCCTCATTCAATCAAACTCTATCAGTGATTCAATCTAGTAGTTCACTATTGATAGGGTGGGGATGAGTGAATCTTGGACAATCAAAAAATGAAGGAATCAAGTCTTGGGTGGGATCCTACCCCTACTTACAGATAGATAGATAGGGGTATTCTCAGCCTCCCAAACCTTCACATCAACATGTACATCATTTTGAAGACTACTAGATAGATTGTGATGATGAGAAAGATGTGAGAATTTGTGATTATTCATGATTCACTCTAGAATAGGTTATTATTTTTGATATATTGGAGATCAATAAAAATATATCAGATGATGAAGATGTATTAAGTCCCATCAATGAAAATTATGGAATTGAATTAAAATTTCTTCCAAGAGTAGTTTGGCACAAGAAAGAATCCACTTCACTCATTGATAGAACTCAAGGTGTGCTAAATAGAAATCTGAAATGATTGAAAAGCAAAGGCATCAATGCTGATAAATTAGAATTTATTCCTCCTATGAAGGAAGCTGAATTATGAACTGCTCATGTACAACATCAAACAGAGATAGGAAAATCCTCTATGATAAGAATCAACAAGGATTCAAAGGAAATAGAAGTTGAAGAGGTTACAAAGGTTGTTCCAATGAAAAAACCACTCAGGTTAAAGATAATATGGTTAAGTGAAAAACTTCAAGGTACTCCAAGTCTTTTTATTTTAGAATAAATTCTTAACTGATAGTCTTACCAACCTCAAACCCTAGTCACAAATACTACACAATAGTTTTTAGCTTTTGATACATCATTGCTATTTGAGTCTTTTAACCCTTCTCAACATGATATTTATGTACCATTGTCTCTTGATGAAAATGTTGAATTGCCTACTCAACCCTCTCTTAAGACTCCAATTGATACATTAGGAAAATAATAATGTGAAATAGTATTAGAAAAGTCTCAATTTATACAAACTCCTTTACCTCCTCCTAAAATTCAAAAAGATTTAAATATTTATGTTGTACAACAATCTCTGAATGCTGAAGTTCCAAATTAGTTGAATGAAGTAATGAAGAAAAGAAAGAACATTGAACGGCTGCAAAAAATTGATTTCAGCATACTGACCATTGTCCATCCATGTGCAATAAAGAAGCTGAAAATAGTTTCAAGAATAATCACTGATCAGAAAGGAGAAATATATGTGGAAGTGGTTGTTCCTCTAGTAAAAATAGATAAAGATGATGTTGAAGATTCAAATTATCAAGTCACAAAATCCTATCTAGGAAAAGCTATGAGAGAAGTCATGAAATAAAATGTCCAATCAGCAATTGGCATATTATTCGAGAAAATGGACCAAGATAAAGTAACTAAGGATCAACTCAGAGAAAAAGTTAAACAACTAAATTTTATGGTTTAGAAATTGGTAAGGCCTATTTAGTCTTCCCATTCAGTTGTTCATCAAATTTATGATATAGAGACACTTAATGTTGTGTAAGAAATTGGTCATATGGGTAAGGAAATAAAAGAGTGGAATGATAAACATTTACAATAGTGTATCACTACTCATCAAATAATGATGGTTGTATATTCTAAAATCCAATCAGAATACGATCAAGCAACTAAAAATGAAAACAAATATGAATAAGAGGTGCAGAAATCAAATGAATTGATTCCTAAGTTGAAAATTTTATCTTTTACCTATCCAAATGATCTAATTCAAGAAAATGTCATCCAAAAAGAGGAGGTTGTGTACCTTAATAAATTTCTAGGATCTATTAAATTTAGAGTCTACATTGTTAAATAAAGTGTCAATAAATTTAAGGACTCTAAGTCAATTAGAGAAGATGCTCCCCTTAAGATACTAGGAGAAGTAGGAAAATTGAAATGCAATCTCACTAATGATAAAGGGAATTTGGTACCTAATTAGGACATTATTGATTAGTTCAAGAAGAATGTTGAAGATATCATAAATCTAAAGTCTACATTCAATAATTATTAAATTCAAATATTGATAAAGTATCAAAAAACTTTTGGAGCAATGCAATGCTTAAGAAGTTACAAGGAATAACATAAAATATGATGGACCTATATTGTGATGCATAAATAGCTTGTACATATTCAGATGGTCTAGATGAAAATAAAGTGTTGAAAATCATGCAAAAGTTTGATGAATATCAAAAAAAGCCACATCCTGAGAAAGAGGACGTCTAGATCTATTAGGACCCGGAAGCACCATTGATTACCAAGCAACTAAACATGCAGAATTAAACCAGAATCACAAGTAACTAGAATTCAGAAATAACACAGAATATGAGAGACAATACCCAATTGTATTAATACTCTTCCAAAAAATAATTACAAATGAAGAGACGCCACACTCTTCCCACCTTACAGGCTTCCCACACCAAGTGTTCAGTAATTCATCTTCAAGAGCTCACTCTCTCAATTACAGTCCCAACACACAACTCAAACACAGAGTTGGTGTTCACCTCCAACCAGTCAATATCCACTACTACCAGTACACTGAGTATACAAACATACTCAACTGAGTACACAACGCACTCCAAGTAGATCTCCCATGAACTTGCAACAACCTTCAACTCAAATGATCTTACTTTGGAAGGATCTACCTTGCCTTCCTCTTTGCTCTCCAACTGAGTACACACCATACTCCAAGTAGATCCCACCTGATCTCGCTCCTTGTTGTATTGCTATCACCTTGATCCTGCTACCACCTACAGATCAACCTGGTTCTGCACACCTACAAACCTAGACCTCGCACACACATACACCTGCAGATCAATGATCTTACTTACCATGTAGATCTCCAAACGTGGCCTTGCACACCTGCTGACCAAGATCCTACATACATGAAGAATCCTTCTGATTCTCCAAACCAGCACCCATACTTGGCACTGTGGCACTAAGAGGAACACACCTTGCTCTCTTCACTCAAAAGGAGCTAATATTTGCTCTCTTACTCTCTAGCACACCTTACAATACAGCCCATGAGTCTATTATATAGATCTCATGCAAACAATAATTAGACATCTAATTACAATAATTAGATCCGCAGCTTCAAGTCTATAATTGGCCTTCTACATGAAAACAACCAGTTTGTTAACTAACTGTTCGTGCAACTGACAGTTCTGGAACTACACAAGCGACCGATGTCGGTCCCTATCTAACTGGAGATGACCGACACTGGCCAATCCCTGACTGACATCAGTTGCTCTTCTCACTATATATGATCGATGTCGGCTGATTAGACTGGCGTCGGTTGCTCTGCAACTTAGCAACCTCCTCCATGTCTGCATTAGTGAAGCTTTTAGCTCCACAACCTAACAATCTCCCACTTGGAGATAAATAGTTGCACTGTACCTGTACCTGTACCCCATCTAATCTATTTCTTGGCTTGTATCCCTCTTTAAGCTCAACCTTGAAGACCAACCACCACAACACATGTGGTGAACCTCCTATCATCCAAGTAACCTACCGCATCCGCATCTACAAACACATGTAGAAAAGAACTTTGTCAGGAGAAGAAACACCTACTACAATCAATATGCTCTGATACCAACTGTTAGGTGACCCCTTATCCAACGGAAGCACAGTTGATTACTTTCTTATAAGCAATTAAACATGGAATTATACCAGAATGATAAAGTAACTAGAAACTTGAGACAACAAAGAATTTGAGAGACAATACACGCTCTTTGTATTAAATACTACTAGAAGAAAATACAATAAGGAAGATGCCACTTCTTCCTCCACCTCAAAGGCTTGACACACCTCAAGACCTTCTTCCCTCTCTCTCTTGCTCAACACAGCAACTCTAAAGCCTGAGTTAGTATCCCTCCTTGAATGCTTCAGCTGATCTCCTTGACCTTGTTAGCTTCAATGCTTTTACTTGCCTTAGAATAATTACAATACATACCTTATGGGTCTTTAAATAGGATCCCATGCTTACAAAAATAGAACTCTAGTTACAATAATTAGACACGCAGCTCGTGACTATAATTAGTCATTTGACATGCAAACACTCGCTTCACTTAACTTACTGTTCGTCAACAGCAGTTCTAGAAATACACAGGCGACCGACGCCGGTTCCTGCTTGTCTGGTGCTGCCGACGTCGACCGATTATCTGCCTTCGCCGGTCTCCTTCTCCACTGTATCTGACCGACATCAGTCATACTGCCGATGCCGGGGCTTTTGGTTCTTCAGCATCCTTCCTTGTGTCTGCAAACAATTGAAGCTTTTAGCTCCACACCTTAACAATCTCCCACTTGGAGATAAACAGTTGCAACTTGTACCTGTACCTATACACCATTTATTTTGTTCCTTAGGCTCTGTATCCCTCTTCAACATCACTCTTGAAGACCAACCACCATGCAAACCTGTGATGCAATACCTGTATTTTATGCCACAAGAATTTTGTTGCTCCCAAATTCTCCATGACATACTTCTGAACCAACTCTACCCTTAGCTCAGAAAACTCCCTGTATATGAAACCCTGCAACAAGTAACACAATACAGTAACAGGATAATGTAGCTAATATTATCCAACCTGGTAAAGATAAAATACAATGGTCAAACCTCCATTGTTCTGTAGCCTACTCAAGACCATACACCATAGCCTTCTGTCTCATGTGTCCATCCACTCTCTTCTCTAAAATGGGAATCCATCCCTCTATCCAGTGCTTCCTTCCAGCTGACAACTCTACCAATAAATACCTGTTTGGTTCTTCTCCAAGGACTCACACTCCTCATCCATGCCAGGCTCCCACTATTTTTGGATTCTACCTGCATTGCTTCTTCCATATTCTTAGTTCATGACTATCAGTAAGCAATATAAAGAAGGTGAACAACGAATATGAGGTTCACTTACCATTTCTGACCTCCATATGGGTGTTTGAGACTCCTTGATAGCTAGTTATCCACCCATCATCCATTCCAGTGACCGATCTCAGCCATCTCCCAGTCTGCTCCCGACTGATGTCGGTTCCCTGCACTGACCCTGACTGCCGACGTCGTTTTCCTGGCCGACGTCGGTGTCCCCCCTACCAACGTTGGTCCTTATGACCGACGTCGGACTTCTCCTGCCCAACCTACCGACCCTGCTGGTCTGCACATGACCGATGTCGATATCTGGATGACTGACGTCGGTGCCAAGCGACTGACATCGGTGTCTGTGTGTTCCTGTAAGTGATGAAATTTTCATCCGCGAGCTCTTCTTGAATCAAACCTCTGTCCATGCTGCCCTGCTCAGATTTATACAGCCCCTGTGACTGATCTCTATCCTTCATCTCCTCCATAAACACCAAGGCTTCTTTATTCCTGTCAAAAACATCAAATTTCCTCTTTCTGCAATGAACTCTATCTATGCTTTCCAAATTTGAACACATACCTTTTCAATCAAGAACGTCCATTCCCTTCTTATTCACGTGACCAAGCCTATTAGACCACATCTTTGAATCTACACCAAAAGTAGAATCAGTAATACAAGTAGGTAGATAAAGAGTACCTACTTTCTTACCTCTTGCTAGAACAAGTGCTCCCTTGGTAACCTTCCAAGAGTCCGCTGTGAGGGTTATTGTGCATCCCTCATCTCCCAACCTTCCTACAGAAATTAAACTCTGCTTCAAAATTGGAACATGCATAACCTCCTTCAACACCCATGTGTTGTCAATCTGCAATCTCAGCTGCACTTTCCCTTTGCCAACTATCTGACAAGGCGTACCATCCCCTAAATAGGGCACTCCAAAGTCTCCCTGTTCATACTCATGAAAAAAATCTCTGTTTGGGGATGCATGAAAAGATGAACCAAAATCTAAAATCCATGATCCTACCTGACTATCCAAAGAAAGTATGAGAGCATCCTATACCACAATATTTGCATCCTTTGCTTCTTTAGTACCTGCATGTTGATTCTCTTTATCTCTCAACCAACACTCTTTCTTTTTATGTCCTTTCTTTCCACAAAACCAGCAGGTAATACCTTTGGACTCGGATCTCCTTCCCGACCTTGATTTCCCTTGCTCAACCTTCTCCCTTTGCCTTCCTCTGCTTTCTGCACTTAGAGCATTCCCTGATGATTCACCTGTGCTTCTCTTACATATTTCTTCATTCAAGATCACACTCACAACATCATCAACTTTTAAGATTTTAGAAGCAGATGCAGAATTACTTACTTTCATAACCAAACCATCCCAACTTTCAGGCAAATAACATAAAATCAAGAGAGCCTTTACCTCATCATCAAAAACAATATTGACTGAAGCTAATTGGTTTACCAAACCATGGAAATCACTGAGATGAGTATGTACCGATCCACCTTCCTACATTTGCAAAGTAAATAGCTGCTTCATAAGATATACCTTATTAGAAGCCGAGGGCTTTTCGTATAAATTTGCCAAGGACTTTATCAACTCTTCCGTTGTCTTGCACTGTGATAAGCTGGAAATCACAGATGATGCAAGGCTCAACCTTATGGAACCAAGAGCCTTCCGATCAAGAATGTTCCATTATTCATCCTTCATATATGTGGGCTTGCATGCAACCCCACCCAATGGTAAGTACAAATCCTTTTGATACAGATAGTCCTCAATCTGCATCCTCTAATGTTGATAATTCTTGCTGTTAAACTTCTCCATTCGTAGCCTACTTTCTTCTGCCATTGCTGAAATCCCACTCAATCAGAAAACCCTGTGAATGACCTGTAATCAAAAACAATACCCTGCTTCCTGCAAACCATAGCTCTGATACCACTTGTCAGGAGAAGAAACACCTACAATAATCAATATGCTCTGATACCAACTTTTAGGTGACCCCTTATCCAACGGAAGCATAATTGATTACTTTCTTATAAGCAATTAAACACGGAATTATACCAGAATGATAAAGTAACTAGAAACTTGAGACAACAAAGAATTTGAGAGACAATACATGCTCTTTGTATTAAATAATACTAGAAGAAAATACAATAAGGAAGATGCCACTTCTTCCTCCACCTCAAAGGCTTGCCACACCTCAAGACCTTCTTCCCTCTCTCTCTTGCTCAACACAACAACTCTAAAGCCTGAGTTATTATCCCTCCTTGAATGCTTCAGCTGATCTCCTTGACCTTGCTAGCTTCAATGCTTTTACTTGCCTTAGAATAATTACAATACATGCCTTATGGGTCTTTAAATAGGATCCCATGCTTAAAAAAATAGAACTCTAATTACAATAATTAGACACACAGCTCGTGACTATAATTAGTCGTTTGACATGTAAACACTCGCTTCACTTAATTGACTGTTCATCAACAGTAGTTCTAGAAATACACAGGCGATCGACGCCAATCCCTGCTTGTCTGGTGCTGCCGACGTTGGTCGACTGTCTGCCGTCGCTGGTCTCCTTCTCCACTGTATCTGACCGACGTCAGTCATACTGCCGACGCCTGGGCTTCTAGTTCTTCAGCATCCTTCCTTGTGTCTGCAAAAAATTGATGCTTTTAGCTCCACACCTTAACAAACTTGACCCTGCATAGCATGTGCACCTGCTGCTAGTCCCTCTCAGATACCTAAGAATCCACTGAACTGCCCTCCAGTGCTTCTTTCCCAAATCGGCTCCAAACTTTCTGACAGCTCCCACTGCGTGGGCAACCTCAGGTCTAGTACGCATGTACTTAACCTCATCATGTGAATCAGGACACTGTTCATAGAACTGTCCAACCCATTGGCATGCTAACCAACTTCACACAATCATTCAGAGACAAAATCAACCTATGATCTTCCATGTCTCTAGAACACACTTATGCCAAAGAATTTTGCTGCTCTAAATTCCTCATGACATACCACTGAACTAACTTTACCTTTAGTTTAGCAAAACCCTACATGTATGAACCTGCAACAAGCTCATCATCCACATACAGTAACAGGATAATGTCATGACCATCATCCACCTGGTAAAGAAAACCATAGTAGATACACTGACATTGACTAAAGCCATGCTTTGTCGTCTATCTGTCAAACTTGTACCACTGTCCTGTAGCTTCCTCAAGACCATATGACCTAGCCTTTTGTCTCACGTATCCATTCTCTCTATTCTTTAACTAAGGTATCCATTCACCTTTCAGTGCTTTCTTTCAGCTGGCAACCCTACCAAATCTCCTGTTTGGTTCTGCATCCTATTCATGCCATGCTCCCACTGTTTCCTAGATCCCCTGTTCTGCAGTGAGCAACGAGTATAAAGAAGAGGAACAACAAATTTGAGGCTTACTTATCCTTTCAGTCCTCCATATGGGCATTTGAGACTCCTTGACAGATTACTGTCTGCCCAAAATCTGTTCCAGTGATCGACCTCAATCACCACACAATTTGCATCCGACCGATGTCAATTCCATGCGACTGTCCTTTCTGTCGACACTAGTTTCTTGACTAACATCGGTCTTACCTGGTCACCAACATCAGTTCTCTGACTGATGCCGACAGCCACCCTACTCGACACCACCAGCTCTAGTCTACACATGACCGATGTTGATACCTATTTGTTTGACATCGATTACCCCTGATCGATGCCGATACCTATGTTTGCCTGTGAGTGATGACTTTTTACTCGTGAACTTTCTTTGAATCAATCCCATGTCCAAACTGCCCTACTCAGAAGTATCCAACCCCATCCACTGGTCTTTATCCATCATCTCCTCCAAGAACACCAAGGCTTTCCAGTTCTTAAGTTTATCAAATACATCAGTCTTCCTTTTCCTGTAATAAATCCAATCCTTTCTTGTAGCATCCCACTGCTCACAAAAATCTCGGTCTATGCTCTCCGAAGCTGAACTCTTACCATCTTACTTAAGAACATCCATTCCCTTCTCACTTATGTGACCAAGCCTATAAAACCACACTTGTGCAACAGAAGTGGAATCAGTAATACAAGCAAGTAGATAAAGAGTACTTGCTTTCTTACCACATGCTAATTCAAGTGCATCCTTGGTAACATTCCAAGAATCCGCTATGAGAGTTCTTGTGCATCTCTCGTCACCCAACTTTCTTGAAGCAATTAGCCTTATCTTCAGAACCGGGACCTACATGACCTCCTTCAACACCCATGTGTTGGTCGCCTGCAATTTCAGCTTCACTTCCCCTTTGCCAATACTATGACAAGGCTCACCAACCCCTCTAATTCAGTTTGCATGTAAAGAGGCAATAGAATCTATAAACTAAGATTCTACTTTAACCAAGAAACATCCCAGAGCATCCTGTGCGACAACACCTGTAACATTTGCTTCTTCAGTTCCTTCATGTTGATCTGCTACCAACCAACAATCTTTCTTTACCTGCTCTTTCTTTCCATAACACCGTAATTGATCATTCGTGCCTTTGAGTTCCTCCATTCTTAGTGTACTTTCTTTTGCCGTTGCTATACTCCCACTCAATCAGAAACCCCTAAGAGTGACATGTAATCAAACACAAAACCTGTTCCCTGCAACCTTAGCTCTGATACCAACTGTTAGGACCCGGAAGCACCATTGATTACCAAGCAACTAAACATGCAGAATTAAACCAGAATCACAAGTAACTAGAATTCAAAAATAACACAGAATATGAGAGACAATACCCAATTGTATTAATACTCTTCTAGAAAATAATTACAAATGAAGAGACGCCACACTCTTCCCACCTTACAGGCTTCCCACACCAAGTGTTCAGTAATTCACCTTCAAGAGCTCACTCTCTCAATTACGGTCCCAACACACAACTCAAACACAGAGTTGGTGTTCACCTCCAACCAGTCAGTATCCACTACTGCCAGTACATCGAGTATACAAACATACTCAACCGAGTACACAATGCACTCCAAGTAGATCTCCCATGAACTTGTAACAACCTACAACTAAAATGATCTTACTTTGGAAGGATCTACCTTGCCTTCCTCTTTGCTCTCCAACTGAGTACACACCGTACTCCAAGTAGATCCCACCTGATCTTCCTCCCTGTTGTGTTGTTGTCACCTTGATCCTGCTACCACCTACATATCAACCTGGTTCTGCACACCTGCAGATCAATTATCTTACTTACCATGTAGATCTCCAAACATGGCCTTGCACACCTGCTGACCAAGATCCTACATACATGAAGAATCCTTTTGATTCTCCAAACTAGCACCCATACTTGGCACTGTGGCACTAGGAAGAACACACCTTACTCTCTTCAATCTGAAGGAGCTAATAATTGCTCTCTTACTCTCTAGCACACCTTACAATATAGCCCATGAGTCTATTATATATATCTCATGCAAACAATAATTAGACATCTAATTACAATAATTAAATCCACAACTTCAAGTCTATAATTGGCCTTATACATGCAAACAACTGGTTTGTTAACTAACTGTTCGTGCAACTGACAGTTTCAAAACTGCACAGGCGACCGACGTCGGTCCCTGTCTGCCTGGAGGTGACCAACGCCGGTCGATCCCTGACCGACGTCGGTTGCTCTTCTCACTATATATGACCGGCATTGGCTGATCAGACCGACGTCGATTGCTCTGCAACTCAGCAACCTCCTCCATGTCTGCATCAGTGAAGCCTTTAGCTCCACAACCTAACAAGATCATCATCAATGAAGATGATAAAGAATGATTCTACATCAAAATTTGATCTTTCTCATAGATTTATTTTTTGAATCATACTTATAATTATCATTACACCTTTTTGTATTAGTTAATTCACACATTATAAATTCATGCAAATGTACCAAGTCTTTTTTCAATTTTGAGTCGTGAAAATTTGTTAATGCACTTTTTTAATTTGTGAAAATTTGTCATAATTTTGCAAGTCGTACAAGAATACCAATGTATTTTTTCAAGTTGTGCAAATTGATTAACATATTTTTTCAAGTTTTAAGTTATGCAAATTGACTAATGTGTTTTTACAAGCCCTTGAAAAGGTAAAAAATCTGGTTACACACCGTAACCATCCATTTCAAACTATGAATTTGATTTAAGGGATCATTTGTAAAGGTTCTTGATAGTGAAACTTTTCAATATACTTTTTGAAAGAGGCAATTGTATTTCAACCAAACAAAGGTTAATACAAGGATATTTTACAAACTTTGTGTTCAATATTTCTTTGTAGATTATGTATGTATATGTTATCTACATGTATTCAAATCTTTGTTTTAAAATTGTTGTTATAATTATTATAAACTAGTCAAAATTTAGAAATTCTATTGTAGTGTTTCTTCTTCAAACCTACTTCTATTATTTCCATTTTGGTGAAATCTTGGTGGAGTAAAATAGTAATTTTCACTTTTTATAAGGAAATACAAAATAATTTTCATTTTATGTTATTATTTATAGACGGTTATTTTGGTGTATGTGTTCTTATGAATATATATATGTCTTTTATATCCATTGAATGATAAATGTTTCCATTTAGAGAGATTACCCACTTTTTTGACATTTTCAATAGATTTATGAGTTTGGCTTATTGGATATTTTACTCTCTCCACTTTTTTCCCCTATCTCTCTCTTTCATATTTTCCTTTCTATAACCTTTTCATATTTTATGGTTAAAAGTACTACCCCATTGAAATCATTTTTGATGTAAATATTTTACCTTACCATATCTTTTTGGCTTTAAATAAAGGTAGTTCTACTTGCTAATAGGAGATGGATTTTTCCTCGTGACTATTGATGAGAAACATCTATTTATCCCCTTCATAAATTTTCATGCCAACAGTTTTTGGTGCCCACCATGGGTCACATTTCTGCAACACTTGTGCAACTCACATTTTGAGATATTGGTCCATATGACTTTGCCATCAACTCAAGGACCACTCTATCAACTGGAACTATATTTGGGGCAATCTACACAATTAGATATTGTTTCATACATCAAATAAATTCTTAGGATTTTGACAAAATTTCCATAATTTAGTTTCAAATTATTCTAGGAATTTTGAATCAAGATTTACATAGTACAAAAAGAGTAGAAATGTATTTCACGTAGATAAGCCCAAGAGATCAACAAATAGATCAAAATCATTAGTTTTTGTTCATGACTTTTTTAGCCATTAAAAATCCAAATCATCAACCTCATTTGAACTGGATAGAAATTATAGAAGAAGACATTGCTTTAGGTCTTAAACAATTAGCCTAGGATAATAATATGAGTTATGTTCAATTTGTATAAATTATATATGATATGTATACAATTTACCCAGGCTCACCTTGACCAAAAAATAACCTTATACTATTAAAGCATCAATTGTATAGAAATAGGATTCTTTTTATTTCATACTTGTTTGCTTACAATACTCAATCTCTTACCTCTATTTATAACATTTTAAGGTAAGTTGAGGAGAGTTCATTTGGAAATGTGAAACTGATCCAATTGCCAAATGAATAGTTTGGCACCATGTGCTAAATGTCAACATTGATTTCTAAATGAATAGTTCATCCATACCAACCATTTTGAGTCTTATTTAAACATGTGAGTGTGCAACATGGAACCCCACATGGGTCATACTAACTAAGGTAAAGCTTATGTGGGTTAAGACCCAAGTTAATCTTAACATAATTTTATTACTCAACATTCCCAATTAAGATTAACTTAAGGAGAAGGTAAAACTCAAAAAAATGGGTCCCAAAAATAAGGCCTAATAAAGTACCCTTGTACAATCAAAATGAAGGAGAAACTATAGATAATCCCCCTTTAATGACAACTTATTTGACCCTTAACATATCTCAAAAAGACACTTATTTAGCTATGGATAGAGGTTTGGTGAACATGTTGACAACCTAGTCTTTTGTGCAATAGTACTAAAGATTAACCACATGGTCCTAAATAAGCTATTGAATGAAGTGCATGTGAATCTTAATGTGTTTAGTGTTTTGGTGTTGCACTAGGTTGTGAGTAATGTAGATAGAACTCCGGTTGTCACACTAAACTGTAGTGGGTTTTTTAGATGTAAATTCAAACTCAGACAAACTTTGATAGATCTAAAGAGTCTCTTGGCCTATGTTGATAGCTACATAGTACTCAGCCTCAGTCGAAGAGAGATAAATATCATTTTGATTCTTACTTGATCAAGTGATAGGACCAAATCCAAGATGAAGTATGTATCCAGAAGTGGACTTATGGTCATCAACATCACCTGCCCAATCTAAATATGTATAACCCACTAACTAAGCTGAGCCCCTTGATGTATACTCAATGACATAATAGATTGTGTTATGAATGTAGTGAAGTATGCATTTGGCAGCTTGATAATGACTCTCATGGGGATCCTGCATGAAGTGAGATAAAATTATAATAAAAAAGGAGATTTTTGACTAGATATGAGTCAAATAAAGAAGGTTACCTACCAAATATCAGTATAATGTAGCATCAATGAATGGTGTGAACTTTGCAGTTAAAGTGACTCCAGACTAAAATGGAGTTGGGGTTGGATTTTAATCAAGCATGTTGATGTGGTGAAGCATGTCTAAAGCATACTTGGGCTAAGAAATGTAAATCCTTATCTTAGAATAGGAAACCTAAAGACCAAAGAAGTAATAAAGAAGGCACAAATCATACGTCTCGAACTGATCCTTGAGGATTGACTTGACATCCATAATCAAAGAGGAAAAACTCCTAGTGATGATCAAGTCATCGACATAAATCAAAAGTATAAGGAGTTCATCATCTATCCTCTTTGTGTATATGGTGGGTCTAAATGGCATCTGGAGAAATCATTCTCAAGTAAAAAACTATCCATGTGTTCATACCAACCCTGAGGGGTTTGTTTTGAGACCATAGAGAGATCACTAAAATATACAGACAAGGGAAGAATGTTGAACATACCTTAATGTTTTTTCCATGTAGGTTTCTTCATGTAAATCTCCTTGCAATAAATCACTCCTAGCATCCATTTTATGCACTTTCCAACTGTGTGATGGAGCAAGTGAGATAACAAGGTGAATGGAATTCATCTTTGCAATGGGGGAAAATGTATCTGAATAGTCAATTCCCTCAACTTGGGAGATCCATTTTTCTATGAGGCATGCCTTGTAATTTTCAATTAAACCATCTACTACATACTTGGTATGATAGACCCACTTGCACTAAACTAATTTTCTTCTTTTTAGAATAGGAACTATGTCCCAAGTATCATTCTTCAATAAGGAATGATATTCAGCTTCCATTGCTTCATCCCATTCATTTTTTCCAATGACATCATGGAATGTTTTAGGATCATCATAATCATAAACCTGAGCAACAAGACCCACAATAGCCTTGTCATGTCTAGTTCGACAAGTGTCAATAGGATCACTAGCTAAAGTTCTAACTAGTTTTATTATCTTTTCGGCCCATCATGGAATTATTTATATAATAGGAGGTGGAGGAGGAGCCAAAGGAAATAGATTTCCTTCATCCATTAGATCATCTGAAGAGTCATTGATGTCAGCCAAAGAGTAATGTGAAGTAGATTTAATTAGAGAAGAAGAAGGTGAAGATGGTGGCTCGCAGGCAAAGAGTGTTCCTCTACTTGATCATCTCACCTATAAATTACTTCATGATTATGAGGTTCAAATAGAGGATAGGATTTTACATCTTCATAATAACCAACAAAAATTCAAGATTGGCTCTTCTTATCCATGGCCTTATGTTTTTCATCAGAAATGAATGTCCAAGCTTGACTACCAAACACATAGAAGAAAGAAACATTGGGATTCTATTTGGTCAAAGCCTCTTTTGATGTCAAATTTTGCATATCTTAATGAAGAGTATGATTCTAAATATATTCGGCACAATTGATGGCTTCTGCCCAAAACTATGGAGCTAGATTCTTGGCTTGAATCATGTAATTTTCCATTTCTTTCAATTTGCATTTTTTCTCTTAGAAACACTATTTTTTTGAGGTGTGTAAATGACTATATGTTGCAACTGTATGACATGAGTAGCGAAAAAATTAATGAATGCATAGTTCACATATTCACCTCCATTATCTGTCTAAAGTTATTAAATCAAGAATTTGGATTGCTTCTCAACAAATGTTTTGAGATCAATAAAGTGATCAAAAACTTCACTTTCGTACTTAAATGAGTACACCCAAATTCAATGAGATAAATCATCAATGAATGTGATCACGTACTTATCTCCTAAAAAATATTTTTAAGGGAAAGACATTAAGTCACTATGAACCAACTGAATTGGAGCTTTGGCATGCCAAGACTTTCCTTTCAAAAACTTTTCTCTATGATGTTTTCCAAGAACACATCCTTGACAAACATCTTTGCAAGAGACTTTCAGAAGGCCTTTGACCATGTTTTTAGTACTCAATTTCTATAACTACCTAAAATTGAGATGACCAAATCTTTCATGCCATAATTTTCTCAAAGAATCAACATGTGAAAATAGTGCATGAGGAGATTTGGAGTCCTAAAATGTATCAAATTTTTATAGGCGAGATGCATCATTTGACTTTTCAAAAATAACAACTACTATAGGATTTTGTATATCTTTGATAATAACATTGTGTAGATAAAATTACACTATGCAACCTCCATGGGAGTGATAAATATGATAAATGGAGAGAAGATTCACTAAAATATCAGGTACATACAAAACATCATTCACTTCACCATCTTGTAAGTCAATTGTGTCAAATCTTAAGAGTGATAAAAGAGTAGAATCACCAACTAAAATTTCATATGTTTCACCCTAAAAAAGAGAGGTGAATGCATCTTTTGACTTTACCATATGATGGGAATATCCTAAGTCAAATATCCAAGCATCCCTAGAGGAATTAGTGGCCATGAAGGCATAAGCATTTACAGAAACAACTTGGCCTTTACCTTTAACTTTATTGTTAGAGGATGAGGAAGAAGAAAGTTTGTTAATGTTAATTTTATGCTTCTTCATGGTTACTTATAGAAGGGACATCTTATTCCAACATTGAGATTCAAGATGAGCATCTTGATCATAGAAAGTACAATGCTTTATAGTTATCTTCTTAAGAAAAGGTTTTGATGAAGAAGATGCATGTCTCAATTTGCCAAAATTAGGCCCTTGGGGTCTTGTTGGTGGTGTATTACTATTCTTAATACCTATAGGATGAATGGCCACCAATTCCTGATTCTTGGAATGCTAAGAGGAGATGATTGCCATGAAGGTGAGTCAATCTTGCTCTTTTGTAAGATGTTTACAAAACTCTTCAAATGTAGGCATTTCTAATTTGTATCTAAAATTATCTATGGTGGAAAAAAGTGGTTTAAAAGATCTAAAATGGACCTTTCAGCTTGTAAATAATGGTCATGATTAAAAATTATCAAGTTTTGTTGGCTATAACCTAGTTATTATAATTTGAGAGCATGACTTCAGAAAAATAGTCTTTAATGTTTAAAAAATCACTAAGATCTAATGAATAAAGTTTAGTTTATGTCTAAATAATCTTGATGTTATTATTTTCACCAAAAAATTTATTAATTTTTCCCCATGCTTGATCCGAGTAACAATTCAGGTGACAATTCAGGAGACGCGTCCACTCCAATTGATGACGAAACTTTCGGGAGCCATAACTTTTGCACCGTAGATCCAATTGACTCACCATTTGAACCATTGGAAAGATAAGAATGAGAAGAACATGGTGAGATGGCATGGAGATCCACTCTATGAAGTTTGACCCTATAAAACCCAATGGAATTTCCCTAAATTTTAATTTTAGTAGTGCAGTCTAAAGATAGTAAGTTTCTAAAAATAGTAATTCCTCAAATTCTGTATTGTTGTAAATCGTGGAAGTCATTCATCTCCCTTAAGATTGGTGACCTTCCACATCCTCCCCCCACCTTGAAAACATGTATAAATGAATACGTAACTTGAAATGGAAATCATACATCTCTTTTCAGAGATAGGCATATGTTTGGGTCTACAAATTTGATCAATAAAACATCTCTTCTTAGAGATACCATTATTTGAATTGTCTTGTTCTTGTTTCTTGAATTATCTTTCAAACAAATATTTTGAGTTTTGGATCAATGCTACATGAGGATATGTTTCATTTTGAACATAAAATTTGAGTCTATTAGAAACACTCATACTTGTAAGCCCTAAAGCTTCATCAAATCGATTCATCCATCGCATCTTGTCTATTTGCTTTTATGGCTCAAGTTTTGTGCCCATTGTAACCCAATAAAGACCTTTACTATGTAATAAATAAATCATGAAAAATTTCCATGTATGATAGTTGCTTAAAGTTAATAGTGTTGGTAATTTCAAGTCTGTCATGATTACTAGTGTTGGTGTTATAAGTAGATTTGAGAAACTTATAACAATGGAGACCAAGCAAGAAGATGTACATCTGAAATAACACATTCAAATAAAATAACACTTGGGCACACAAAATGGTGTTGATCAACCCCCCTTGATTATATTAGGCAAAAAATAGTGCTTTAGAACCCCCTTGGAAATAGTTGTGAATGAAGCTTTAGAGTGGAGTACATATGAGAAGAAGAGGCTCATGCAACTTACATACATCAAATAAAATATTATAAGAAAATTTTCTATTTGAAATGATACATCTTTTTAAAAATATACACTAAAAAAGATGGGAGCTTCTGACACTTTTCAGGCAAAAAATATCACACTTAGAAGTGTGAGATCTTCGACAATGAAGTATACCTTTGAAAGTGGATGAAACAAAGAGGCTTCTAAGTGTTGTAACAAGAAACTGAATATACCATGCATAGGATATCTGAACCAGCTTCCCAACACAAAAAAAACACCTCTAAGTGTCAAATAATGCTAAAGATATGAACAAAATAATGCAAGGGTGTCCAAATAAGCTTGCAATGAAGGGGTTCTACAAAAATAATCGTGCATGAATAGCCTTGAAAGAATAGCAATGAGGTGCTTAGAATGTAGCATAAATCAATGTGTTAGAAAAAAATAAGGTTTTTCTATGGGGGGTTTGACTGCTTATCAAACCAGACCCCACCCACCTGTCTTAAAATAGCCTAAAAATACTTATGGAATTCTCCTCTGTATGAAATGTATGGAAAAATATGACTTTACCCAATACTTTCACAAAAATGAATGGAAAATAAACCCACCAATGAATTCAAACATGTTCCAAATTGGGATTTTTTTTTTTTTTAAATAGGTTTTCAAATGGAGGTGGTTTTTGCGGTTTAAAAGTCAACAAATACATCAACATTTCATTGAAAATTAACTCAACTAGAAAACCAAAAATGCACATTTCCAACGTTTCAATGAAAATCATACAATCCTTGGTTGTAGGTGCAACATTGAATTTTTGTACTAAATTTCTCCATTGAAATAAGGAACAAAAATATGATAACCATAAAGCAAACCATGAAAATGCCCATGTACTAATACTCAATGAATAAAAAAGAGGTTTTAGGGCTGGGCACGGCTAGTTTTCCTAGTGGCAGGGATAGAGGCAATGGTTGGTAGCATTCAAGCAACATGAAAGGCACAAGTGGTGTGGGAGTGGGGGGTTGGCTAGGCATAGAGTATCAGTGTAGTAGAGGGGTTGTGGAGGATGGGTGGAAGGGAGTTGGGTGGTGGTGGGTGAAGTTTTGGTGGCATGGGGTTGGTGATAGGGATTGTAAGGCCAGGTAAGGGAGATGTGGCCAAGTAGCAAGCTCGACCATAATTTTTTTTTTAAATTTATATTTTAAAATAAATAATTAAAAACTTTTAAAAAAACATGATTTAATAAAAAAAATTAAAAATTTGTTTTGATTTTTTTTAAAATTAAAATGTTTAAAATTTATAAAAATGTAGATTAAAAACCCCAAAAACCCCACAATTATAAAAAATTCAAAATTGTTACAAAATTTTCAAATTTGTTTACCCAATGGATGATCAAAATTGATTGGGTAATTTGGACATATCAGGAGCATCTGATGTCTATTTTTCATGAAACAAAATCTCTCCCCCACTAATTTGACTACTATATATGCATTTGTACAATTAGATTTCTTCAAAACTATATTATTTTTTCAAAAAATGTGTTACAACTAATGTGTTTGATAAGTGAATCAAGAGCTTCAGGGGATCATTTTGAACAAAATAAAATCTTACATCACCTTTCTTGGCTGAAATAAACTTTTCCACAAACTCTGATTTGACCCAACAAACACAAGTATTCACAATGAAAATTTCCCATAAGTGGCCTCTAGGACTCAAAAAAGTCTCATTTCGATACTACTGCTAGAATTTGGGTAGCAAGATAGTATGAAGGTCTTTGGAGAAGGAGGCTAGCATGGTTTGATCTGATACCATTTAAAAATTATATATGGGACATATACAATTTACCCATGCTCACCCTTACCAAAAAATAAACTTTTACTATTGAACCAATCAACTGTATAGAAACATAGTTTTATTTATTTCCTACTTGTTTCTTTACAATACTTAAGCCTTGCCCTCTATTTATAGAATTATAAGGGAAGGTGAAGAAAGTTTATTTGGAAGTGTGTAAATAGTTCAATTATCAAATGAATAGTTTAAGACCATGTACTAAATGTCAATATTGGTTGCTAAATGAATAGTGCATCCATACCAACAATGTTGACTCTTATTTAAACATGTGAGTGTGCAACATGGAACCCCACATGGGTCATACTAACTAAGGTGAATATTCCTTGGGTTAAGACCCAAGTTGAGGTTATCAAAATTTTATTATTCTAATACAATTCAACATTATCACTGTAATAATAAATATAGAAGAAGATCTTATTGCTATTTCTTGAAGAAATGCTAAAATTATTTCAAGAAGGCAGGCAAGAAGATAAGCACAAAAATTATTTCATATATCTGCTCAAAGATTTTTAATAGTAATAATTTCATATAATGACCATTCAATCAATGCAAAAACCAATTCTTCAACTGAATCTTGATTGGTTAAACCAAATACAAGAAGATATTTCATCGAATTTGAAAACATTTACTTGGGGCAATAGAACTAGTTTAACACATTTTTTTAGGGTTGTTGAGGTATTAGAAGACTAAAAATATCATGTTATTTTAGCACAAAGTGTTGAATCACTAGTTTCATCTAGATTTAAACAAAGAAGACAACCCAGATAATTCTTCAATTTACACCAACTCCTCATTAACAATAAAAACTAGTAGAAAAATGATTCACTAAGGCTAGTAAGTTAAAAGGTAAAAATGATCTTTTTTATCAACTGCAAGAAGCTTCCACTTTCAAATTGAATCCTGAATAGAATATTAAACTCTAAAAAATAGTCAATCTTCCCACAACTCCTAATAAAGGCAAACAATTATAAAGAGCAACAATTATTAGTCAAGCTCTTGTCTTGCTAGGCATTGTTATACCATTTTAGGTAGTCTTTCTAACCATGGATTTACCTTAGGATAATATACTTGGCCCATTGTGTTAGGATATTTTTATGAAGTTCTAAAAGGTTCAAGGAAGAACTTTCCAAAAAAAATAGGAGATGGAAAATAGCATCTAGATGAACATATTGATGCTTTCTCTATAGCATGTGGAATTATAGATGTTAAACACGAAGATGTCAACGTGAGATTATTTTTTGAAACTCTCCATAATGGAGTATCATATTGGTTATATCATCTTCCTCTAGGGTAAATAACCAATTGGAATAATATGAAAACCTAGTATGAAAATAGATTCAAACTAGCAAAAGATGCACATGCATTATTGGCTCAATGCACTTAAAATAAGAAAGAAACATACAAACCTATGAGATATTTTATAGCTAAATTAAAAAAAAATATACATAAAATATTAATAAATACCAAAGTGATAGATGATAATAATAAGTGTTTCTTTATTTATTCTCAATTTCCATAAGTTATCAATTGAGAAGAGCCAGAGTAGTTGATTTGACTGTAACTCAAACATTAGCTATTGATTTCAAAGATTATATGATAATGTCTAAAAAAATATAAAGGGAATCATCTAAAGGTAAAATGTATATCTTGGTTAAATATTCAACAAAACAACTTTTAAAAAATATTTCTTATGATATAATAACCTTAAATAATCAACTACGTTAGAAAACCATCACAACTCCTTATCAAGACATTCCAAGACAAAATTATATTCCTTTTCAAAGAGATCATCCTCTATTGCAAGCTCCTCATCAAAAGTTTGCACTAGAAGTTCCTCCTAAACAAAATACAAATCCACTTGTAAATTTCATTTTGGAACCAAAAGAACTATTTGGATATGAAGAGATTGAAGAAGGAAATGAATTAGAAAATCTAGATCCTCAAGAATGTAAAATTGAAGAACTTGGTGGCAACTTTACAAATTCATTTCTAGAATATAATTTAGAATAAGATGATTATGAGTATAATGTTGAAGACATGAATATTCATTCATTTACATTCTTCACAAGAGCTTAAAATTAAAAGAAACATCAAAATTATAGGCAAGAAGAATCTATGAAAGTTATTTTTTCACAAGGAACATTGCCTCCTATTCAAATCAAAGAAAAACAACCAATAGCTAAATCAAGTGAGTCCTCCCTAAATACTTCTACTGGGTATCTAAAAAATAATCCTCATACCAATAGTAATGTTATTATATCTCAACCTATGGAATGTTCTTATTATAATAGTTTACCTGATTTTGATATAACTGAACATGTTAATAAGACTAAAATTCAGATGTCACAAACTGAATATTTGAGAGTATATCCATATCAACTAGATAAGCTAGTAGAATTTATCAAAGGAAAAAATTATACTCAAAATTCTAGTCACCACTCTTGTTTATGTGGGTTTTATACACACCCCATAAATTCCTATGAGGTAGAATCTAATGTTTTAGGATTGGTGAAAAGACTCACTCCAAGGCACAAGTTATAGGGTATTCAGTTTTATAACAACCTATTGGTGGAATAATAGTGAGAGATAGAGATTGATACCATGGGTGAACTGGTTATGAGTGAACCTAAATATATTTGGAGTGGGTGGAAGGATGATTGTTCTAACTAAGGCTGGTAAGATTTCAAAAAAAACTTTAAAAAGAGGGAAAGAGAAAGCAAAAAAGAGAGCATGTAGAAAACCAATGAGAAAGCCTTTCAAGACTACCACTTGAAATTTACATAGAACAAGGAATCTAAAGTAATACTTATTGTAATATTCTATTACACACCAACAATCAAATATAGTGAAGAGTCAAAGGAACCAGAACATAGTATAGTCAAACATACAAAATCAAAGGTTACCTAATTGTTATTGCACATCTATAAGAGAGATGAAAAACATGAAAAAGATATTCAAATCAGCAATAGCTAAAAATTAATGACTATATTTAAAAGAGATAATTTATACACAATCAAAGCATTAAGATATCAAAATGATGTAATGTCTCAAGTAATCCATAGAATTGGAGAAGAATCCAAATTTGCACATAGAGACAAAGTCAAGAAGAACTCTTTTGAATTTCTTATTAATCTAAATAGCCAACAAAATCCTCCTTTTGAGATCAGGAGGTTACATATATTTATAAACTTGGGATGGGGAAGGCCTCATATCTTTAATTCTCTCCTAAAATTTAAATTTTAAAAATAGAACCTTTCATTCAAAATCATGTGAAGATGCATGTACAATGATAATTCCCAAAATACACTTTCCATCTAAAAATAAAATATGATAAATAGATTTGGAACTAAAGTCCCTCCTTGGTGATAACATGCAAATACATAATCATTCTTAGATCAAAGTTTTGATGCAGCACCATTAGATGGAGGAATAGATGGATTAACTATAATTTTAATTGAGGTAAGGACTAAGAGATTTGTGAAAATGGGGGCACTGACAACCTATTGTGTGTGTGGAACTGACCTAGAAGTTGCTTCCTTGGCTTTTATCTCTTCACCTAGTGCATAAGTTGCATCAAACTCTTTTTTTATAATTTAAAAATTGAGTAACGAAGGCTTTAATATTATCATAGCATCAACCATAAATATTTCTTGTTTTGCCTCTATGATCTTGAATTTGCCTACTAGAGCCTCTGATCTTGTTACTCTCTCCTTATCAAAACTAACTAATTACAATACTTCCTCATCGATTTTATAAATAGTTCCCTTAACTTATTTTTTGAAGTTATTTTTAGCCTCTTAGAGAAGATTCTCAAAATTAGATCTATTGAGAAGTTCCTCAATTTAAGTGATTATCTTTGTGACTCTTATGTCCTCCAAAATTTACAGTGACTCACTCTTAAGATTGATAAAAAGTCCTAACAACTTCTTTATCTATCTATGCCAATTTAAGGAAGCATCCATCTTGGAAATAAAAAATTTCAAACACCAATAAGTATCCATGCTTGTCATGAGATTCAACTAGTTAAAATCACTAATCCTTGAGCACTGAACCAAGAAATTAAATATCCTTTCTACCTCCTTCATTTTATTCCAATGTGTAACAATATTTTCTCTCTTGGCCTAGATACCTTCCCTAGAAACCCTAATGTTATACAAAATATTATACAACTTCGTGGCTACAATTTGAACATAAACAATAACATCCTAAGGGTCCTATGTAATTTTCATTTGCTTCCATATGTTTAATACCTTCTTAATACTTTGGTGCATTTATTTCATTATCACCATTGTTGAATCCACACAAGTGTTGAAATCCTCAACATATTCAGTAGGGTCTTGGGATTTCTCTTGGGGTTCTTTGCCAAAGAGAACAAGTTCTCTATTTGTTCAAACTCTACTTCACCCTTTGTTTTTAGGTTTACCATATTCCTCTTCTTCACTCTCTAAATAGTCCCACTCTCTTTATCTAGCCAAGTGGTGACTATAGGGAGATCAATTAAAACCAAATTCTATGATTCATCTCTAACATTATGCATCTCTCTCACCTGTTGGGGAACGATAAGTTCTCATGTTTCAACTTCTTGAGTAGGATCTGAGGATGTAGAGATTGGAGTGGTTATTGGAAGGAATGTAATCAAAGTAGTTGTTAGGGAGGAACTTATTTTAATAACAAGATGAGGAAGTTTTTGGCCAATATTCTCCCATGGGGATATTTATTTCATAGGGGTTACTTCAACCAAAAATATAGTAAGACCCAAGGTATATTTATTTATATAGGCATAGCCAATGTCTATGGAATGGGGAGCTCTATTTGGGTCAACTTATTCTTGGGAATTAGGGGCTTATTAGGATTTAAAACAAAATCTGTGAACAAGTTCTCAAAATGGACTAACTTAGGAGTCTTGATTAATTTAAGAAAAGAAAGAATATCAAAATCAATAGTAGTACTAAAAAAAATAGATAATATAGCCTTAAGAATAACTGAGGGTAAACTCATAGCTAGGATCTCAACATTATAAATAAAAGAAATAATGGAAGAGAATACCTTATCAATTCTTTGACTTTGCTCTTGTGTGAGGCCAAATAAGGGTTCTTCCCTTTCATGCTCACCCAGACTCAAAGATTTGGATTTTTATAAATTAGCCTCTTCATCACCTAGTTATGAAATTCCCATGTCTTGGTATTCATCCTCATAAGGATAATCAACCAAATATATTATTTGTTCAACTTCCACTTAATCTTCAAGTTCCATGATAACCTCTACATCATTTTCCTCTTCCTCTTCACTAAATTCCTCTATAATAGGGAGACCAAGTGATGGTCTCTCTTCCATTTTATTATCTTTGAAGGGAGTAGGAGAGTCCTTGTGCTTCCTTTAATAGGTATTTATGGGTGGAGTGGAAGGTGGATGAGATGGTAAATTGATTATAGGAACAACTATGGTAGGAAGTGTGGCTAAAGTTGATGAAGTGGATGAAGTAGAAGGCACAGGGATTACTTGAGGAGACTTAGGCAATTAAGGAGAGTTTAGATCAGTTTCAATGGAAGGGAAATCCATTTGAAAAAAATTAGGGAGACGTGCTTTAATAACTCTGGTAAGGAGAGGCAAATAAATCATCACAAAATTGCTCTTCCTTATTCAACTAAAGAAATTACTAACCTATCCCTTGTGGTAGTTGTGCCCAAAATCTGAATGTGGGAAGTTATTGTTGTAGAATAGACTTAAGGAACTAGAAGGCCTCTCAAAATTTCCCTCTTAATCTAAGGATTGGATTCTCTTTGACTACTAGATTCATCTAGTTGTCCCTCTATAGATTCTATTGAAGGGAAGGGAGGTTGATTATGTGGTTGAGAATATTGTGGCATATATGGAGGCCATTGATGAATCCATGCATTTTATGTCTCTTATTTTTTTTCCTTAGGGTTTTACTACAAGGATTGGGAATGCATCATAGACATTAATTTATATTTCATCTTTTTCCATACCTTTAAATCATCTGAGGCATTCAAAAAGATTTGATCATGATCATACCCTTAGTGATCATATGAGACGTGCACTTTCTTATTTTCTTGAATAGACTTGAGAAGCCCCCTTACATTCCTCTTGTAGCCCCATTCCCTAAAAGGTGTAATCTATAAATTATACTAAGTTTTAACTTTACTGTATTGAATAAAATGTGGCCTAATCACATATTGATGTTGTCCAATGTTCAAAAGAATCTTGAAATAGTAGTCCAAATGCCTTTGACCTAATTCTTCATCAATGTTGTTAAAAACCTAATATGTAATTTCTTGTTCTACTATAGTGTCTAGAACATGATGTAGTAGTATTAGTACAGGAGTTATCCATTTTATTTATACCCAAATGATAGTTCATCTACTTATAAACAATAGTCTCCCATCTTTTTCAAGCTCCTTGTCATGTTTTAAGATAATATGGGCATTAGGGTGCCCTATATTTCTTGATATATATGAGGATATACCTCATTACATATCCTTATAATTTCATTTCTATATCTATCAATGAACATGAAAGAAAATTATTATCCAACCCTATTTTCCACTCTAAGGGTTGCCACTCCTAATCATAAGGCTTGTAAATTATTTCCATCACTGCATCTAGTAGGTAGGACATCATATTAAAAAAAATTCAGTGGCCCTCTAATTAGGTTCGAGTACCTATGATTTTAACTAAGTACTTATAATATCGCCAAGTGCCACCAATTAGAGATATGTTAGGATATGGAACCCATTTAACCTGAACGTATGTAATACTTGAGAAACCATATAGTTTACTCAAAAGAGCCATGGCTATCATAATTTCAAGTCTAAAATTGATAATGAAATTGGATGAGATAGCCTTTTGGGATTCATCCTCTGACCTTTTACAAGCCTTTATTTCATCTTTACATCTAATGTTTTATGCTCAAGCCAAACATTGGCTGAGACTTGATTATAGGTGGTCTTTGGATAGGGAAGCCTAAGGTATCTCTTGAATGCCTTGCCCAAAATATAAGTAGAGGCACTATTGGCTCTTCTAACTTGTAGAATATCCCAAGTAATGGTTCCATTAATAAACAAAACTTTCAAGAGGTCAATACATGGCATTACCTTAGGTTTGGATATTTCCTAGTGAAGTCCTTGCTCTTTATTTGGTAACAAAATATCAATATATTGTTTGGATTTTGAAGTGAGTTGATCTTTGGAAAAGTATGGTTGGATAGATTCCACCTCTTCCCAAAGTGTCAAGTAATGTAGAAACTTGAAATTTAGGGCACTCTTCCTTAATATTGTATCTTTATTCCTTGTTAATCTCGTAAATGAATATGGGGAGGGGACTAAGGGCTTACCCTATTTTGAATAAGAGGACATTATTCTCCTTTAGTAAATGTAATTATTTTGATGTCTTGATTGGTTTATTTTGTGCTTGATAACTAAAGAAAATTAGGGCTCGGTTGGCATTGAGGAAGCTTGAAAACTCACTCATTTGATTGAAAGAGTAATGGCAAAGTGAATTTTCCTTAGTGTAGATTTTATATATATCATTCACAACCCTAAGTATTGAATGTATTCATGCACCTTCAATGTAGATAATGAATTTTTTTTTAATTCTCATTTTAATTTGAATGTGTCAATCAACTTTGGCGAGTGTACTTATTTTCCAAATGGTAACCATTCATTAATTTTTTGTGTCTAGTCATCACTTTTGGAGACAATTATCAATTATTCATTGATTGGATTCTTTACCATGCTGTCAAACTTTTTATTTTCACATTTTGGCCATGCCTTCCTTAGAAAATTCCACTTGTCAAGTCTTCATTAACCTAGCCCTTTAGATTTTTTCAATATGTTGTATAGGTCTCGTGGTTGTGAGTTAACACGATCAATCCACATGGCCTAATCTCAGAGCATGAGGGATAGACCATTGGATTAAAATATCCTTTAACCATAAATCTTCCCATGGACATGAGTTAACATGATCAAGACAAGTAGAGTGATATCAAGCACCGAAAAAATATGAAAGCTCAAAACCATTAGGGTGTAGAACAAATAATCACTTAAACTTTCCATAGGTTCGCTTTAACTAGAATGTGCCAAATGTCAATCACTCAAAACCCTTAAATCTCAAGAGCATTAGCACACAATAATGCATAACCTTTAACCCTTTTTGATAAGCATATGAAGTATCTATGTTTCTATTTTGGCAAAAATGTGCCATGTGGCTAGTTTATAGAGCCCAAGAATGTGAAAGACTTTAACTTTTAATAATGAAAAATCTTTTGAAGACTTAGAAACCTTATAAAAATCTAAATCTTTGAGTTACGCAAGAGTAATGCATGTTTTAAGCCTATGGGATCTAAAAGTATGGGATCAATTGCAAAAGAATAATGATCATCGATTTGTTAAATTTCTATGATTCAAAATATACCAACTAGGATGTATAAATATTAGTACTATTAGTTCATAAATAAGAACATCAACCTCAAACTAAAATTCATTAAAAACCAAGGTTTGAAATGACTTAAGATACTAGGTTAAGCTTATATTTTCATAATTTGAACTTGTGCAATGTTGAATTCTATAGAAAAAACCTTAGATGACAAATGCATGATAAACCTAGTAAACTAAATGGTTTTTGTGACTTCTAAGTCCAATAAAGTTGATCATTTTTAAATTTCCTTATTCCTCAAGGGATGTAAAGTTAATAATTTCATAATTGGCATAGGAGCCTCAAATAACGTAATACTTGCCAAAGTTTCTCATGCTCTTAACCTAACCTATATGAAAACCTTTGACTGTTGTTACTCAATGGAAGTAAAACAAGTTCCACTTATTGGTCAAATCAAAGATTCCCAAGTTTCCCTTTCATCATTTCCTTAGAAAAGGATCAAGATCAACATCCTAGTAGCTAATATCCCAACATCCTATGGTATTCTCTTGGGAAGATACTTTTGTAAGGAACTTGGTAGCGAAATTTAGTTGGATTTATCACATACAATGATTCCAATCAAAGGAGTGAAACAATGCCTTGAATTAAAATTGAAAATGAAATGCACTGTGCATGAGGTAGATGATCTTAGGGCAAATATATTGTATGAAGATGCAAGTATGGGTAATTATATGTTGATATAATAAAAATATCTAGATTTCTATAAATTATGGAAACCAATCCCAATGATGTCTAGATGATGGAATTTGATGATAGTTGCTCTTCAACATGATCTAGTGCAAGAATTGTTTTGATATCCCCAAATAAGGAAATATTTATTTTCTTTTACAAATTATAGTTTGAGTGTATTACTAATACTTTAAAGTATGAATCCCTCTTATTTGGGCTACAAGTTTCATAAAAATGGGAATTAAAAATCTAAAAGTGTTGGGTGATGCAGAACTAGTAGTAAAATAGATCAAAGGCCAATATTACGTGAAAAATGACTATTTGAGACATTATAAAAACAAAGCCTGGAATAACATTGAAACTTTTGAAGCATTTTCTATTCATGTTATCCCAATAGAAACTAACTCCAAAGAATACACTTGAATTATCATCTTTATTTTTTATTCCTCACTCAAAGTTGGTAAAAATAAACATGTGATTAAACTTGTGTATTGACCTAGTGTGCTAGACAATTTAGGGAATTGGTGAGTTTTTAATGATGATCAATAGATTATTTCCTTTATTGAAAAATATGATATTTTCAAAAACCTATATTTTGAAGGTAGTGGTTTATCATATAGAGAATCTTCCTCACAAAATTTGAATGGTGTTGCCAAAGAACAATACAAAGAAGGGTTAATCAAACTGAAAGGAAATAAAATATCTAATTTTTTTTCTCATTGGAATAAATTTTTGAAAAACATGATGGGTTCATCAAAAATAATATGTAGAAATATTGTCTAGGTTCAACAAACTATGAGAAAGTAAATATTGGCTCTGAAGAATAACTCAGACTAGTTAACATTAGAAAATGTGTTCACCAAAAGAAAAGAGATAATTCATCAATTTTATTTGGAAATACATATACATTCTTGTATATTCATATGAAGATCTCATGTCTTTTTATCTAAAATAAATGTAATATATTGTTATTCTAAAACCAGTTGTCAAACCATTCAAGCAGAAGCAAAGACAGTATAATCTAAAAATTGCAATAACTCCAAAGAAGACACACTTGAATTATCATCTTTATTTTTTATTTCTCACTCAAAAGTTGGTAAAAACAAACATGTGATTAAACTTGTGTATTGACCTAGTGTGCCAAACAATTTAGGGAATTGGTGAGTTTTTAATGATGATCAATAGATTATTTCCTTTATTGAAAAATATGATATTTTCAAAAACCTATATATTGAAGATAGTGATTTATCATACAGAGAATCTTCCTCACAAAATTTGAAAGGTGTTACCAAATAACAATACAAAGAAGGGTTAATCAAACTGAAAGGAAATAAAATATCTAAATTTTTGTTCTCATTGGAATAAATTTTTGACAAACATGATAGGTTCATCAAAAAGAATATGTATAAATATTTTCTAGGTTCAACAAACTATGAGAAAGTAAATATTGGCTCTAAAGAATAACTCAAACTAGTTAACATTAGAAAATGTGTTCACCAAAAGAAAAGAGATAATTCATCAATTTTATTTGGAAATACATATGCATTCTTGTATATTCATATGAAGATCTCATGTCTTTTTATCTAAAATAAATGCAATATATTGTTATTCTAAAACTAGTTGTCAAACCATTCAAGCAGAAGCAAATATAGTATAATCTAAAAATTGCAAGAATAGTTTCCTTATAAATTTAAAAAATGTAAATGCATGAATCATCTTTCCCATTCATCACTCAACTTGGATCGCTAATATTGTTATAGACCAAAAAAAGAATGGATAAATCAAGATTTATGTAGACGTTAGGAATCTGAATAAGGCTTATCTCAAAGATAATTATCCATTTCCCATCATGGATCAAGTTCTCCAAGAGGCCATAGGTTCAAAAATGCTCTCAATGCTAGATGGTTTTTGAGGTTATAATCATATTGAGGTTGACAAATAAGATCAAAATAAAATAACTTTCAAAACTATTTGGGGCACTTTTGCATATCGACAAATGTCATTTGGCTTAATCAATGCATGGGCTACATTTCAAAGGTCCATAGATCTTGCATTTAAATATCTGAAGAATAATAGGAGCCAGGATATAAGAGAGGTAATTAAATAACCAAGTTAAAATAATATGATCTTGAAATCAATCCCATAAAATTATTTCAAGGAAAAGGATTATTTCAGCGCATAACAAAATAAATATATTCTCAATTAATCCCTTCAACCAATTCTAATGATTAAAAAAAAAAGAGTTTACCTTTATCCTTTTTATAAATTATAATAATGAATGGTTTTTAGATATTACTTTCTTATTGACATATGGATAATGCCCATCTCATCTGGATATCAAAAAATAAAGGTATATCAAGTTAAAATTCATAAATTAAGCCTTTGTCCTCCATTATCAACAAGTGTTCAGAGCTCAAGCATCCTCTACAGAGCATGACATTTCCCTTTAGTAGTGTCTCATAGTCGTGCCTTGAAAGATCACTCCCACTCAGTGGGAGGCTTACGATAAACTCCTCATTATGGATGATATACATGAGGTAGTGGATTAGATGGCAAGTGGCATAGCTCTAGGCATTGATGGTTTCCCTTGTGAATTATATAAAACCCTCTAAGATATTATGGGTGTTGAATTATACCATGTTTATCAAGAGGCCTTTCATACACCTTCTCTAGGGAAGAATATAAATAAAGGAAACATTAAATTCATACCTAATCAATGGGATCTTTAGTTAATCTATAATTGGTGGCCAATCACCCTCATAAATGTTTCCTATAAAATCATTGCTAAAACTCTGACACTCTGGTTGTGTAATCTATTGTCGCCCATCATTCACCCTAAGCAAACATGATTCATCAAAAGTAGTTATTTATGAGACAATATCATTATGGTTTGGGAAGGAATTGACTGGGATAGAAGGTATAAAAAATAAGCTATGTTTATAAAAATTGACTTTGAAAAAGCTTATGATCGTATTGAGTGGCCTTTCATCCTGGCCATACTTAAAGCCTTGGGTTTTGGGACCAATTTTATTCAAACTATTTAGATTATTTTTTGAGATGTCTTGGCCATCCTCTCTATTAATAGAGTCACTTTTGAGTAATTTGGTTTTTTTTGGTCTATTTTCCAAGGATGCCCTTTGACACCTATCCTATATGTGCTTGCAGTTGAGGGTTTTGGATATCTTCTTAGTAATGACCAAGCTAGGGGCCTTGTTAAAGTAATATATCTCCCTCTAGATAAATAAAAACCTCAATAAGATATATAACTACTAAATGGTCACTTTGTTGATGATTATTTCCTTACTATTATTAAATATGAGGACAATGTGGATAACACCTTGCAGTGTCTCAGCGCCTTTTGCCTTGCCTCTAGATCAAACATCTAATGGAAAATAACTCATTATTATAGGAAATCATACCTCCCCCTGTTGGTATGGGCTACCAAGTATGGATGGTCCTAGATCCAACATGATGAAATCTTCAAGTTTCTTGGCATCCCTTTTGCTTTTGAAGCCTTTCCACCCATGTTGTGGTAATATGTTGTTGGCAGAGTAGAAAAGAAGCTGGAATATTAGGTAACCAAGCCCTTATTGTTAGCAGGTAAATTCCAAATCTTCTCAAAAGTGCTTGTGACCACCCATGTTTACTAATATTCATGTTGGGTGCCTTCTAATAATTCTTATCATAAACTTACAAAACTTCTCAAGGATTTTCTTTGGGCTAATTCTTATCATGGCCATGGATTTCATAGGGTTGCTTGGGAATATTATTGCCTCATGTAGTATGCTAGAGGTATGGGGATTATTGACATGGCTCATTAAATAATTTCCTTATGTGTCAAATGGATTATGTGGGCCATTTATGGCAAAGAAGCTTGGAAGGTGTTGTTTTGACATTGCATCTCTTTAAGCCTACCTAAGGGCAAAAAATATTGGAAAGGGCTTCCTTATCCAATATGTTCATCATCAAATCCCCCATTCAAATTTTAGGGTCCTTTATCATGAAAAGTATTTATAAAGCATGGGAAAGGATCAAACCATGGCTTCTTTGGAATGGCTCAGTATTTTGATATGGGTTATCTATTAACTCACATTCACTATGGTGGTCACATGTTATCAATTTCAATAAAATCCCTCTGGCTAAAATTCCTTAGATCAATTCTCTCAAGTTATTTCATAGAGGCATTCACATTATCCAAGATATATTTTGTAAGCATTCTTGTTCTTGGCTATCTTGGGAAGAGGTGAAAACCAAATTTTGGATAGCCAATGCTAATAGAAAATCTTACCAAGAAATGCATAATGTTGTTCCACCTTCAATGCTTCACAAAATTTATGATCATCCTTAGTGGAAGGATTAGAAGTGGTATGTTGAAACTCTATTTTGTAATTACACCCCCCAACTTGGCTATGGGTGGATTACTCCCCACATGCCTATGGTGGACAAGTTTAACTCCCATTGGGGTCTACATTCTTTTGTTTGTACCTAGTTATTCTATTTTAATACTATTTTGGAGGCTTACTTAGAGCCTAAGATAGCTTATTTTGCTTGGTGTATCTTATATCAGGGCCTACCTATAGGCAAAAGGCTTATGCATTTAGGAATTTCCCTTCCCACATGCCTTTTTTATGGCCATCTAAAAATGCTCCCTCATATTTTCTAGCACTGCTCCAAAGCTCAAAGTGTCTGGACATGGATTCATAACCTTTTCAATCCTTTCTAGCCCAATTTTTTTTAATGACATCATATCCTTCTTGGAGATGAACTCACCTTGCCTTCTAAATACACCCAATTCTAACATACTTTCAAAGTGAAGATTATATTTTGGTTATAGAAAGAAAGAAATAATTCAATATTTAACAATGCTTCCTCAAATTATAATTTTTATACTCTCATCAAGTCCTCTATTATTTCCAATGTTCTTTTTCAAATAAAAGTGCAGGCAAATAAAGTTGTCATTGAGCTTGGCCATCTCTAGGACCTTCTCACTCATTAGTGAAATGTTCCTTATGCTATGACATGGATTCCTCCCTCTCCACCCAAGGATACCAAATTGATGAAATAATTGACATTCTACCTTGAGGTGGGCACCAATGTAGCTAGTCTGGATGTTACTTTCATAATGGCACCCCATATCAACACATGACCCCTCCTGGGTAGTAGCGAGGGTGGAAAACCTTGCCTCCTTCCCCTACTATGCAGGATGGTTGGGATGTTCCTCCTCCTCTACATATAGATGTTTGGGGCCACCACCTAGAGGTCAATCTGACATGATAGATAATTTCCCCAGGTTCTCTCTATCCATTTATCCTACTCAGCCATAAGTAGATGACAAGGACACTACTCAGGCTTCTAGTTGGGAACCAATTCCAAATGGCAATGACTTGCCAAGCTCAGGCCGGGGTCCAAATAATATGGATCTTCTGCCTTCCATCCTTACTCTAGAATTTTAATGTTCTCTTTTATGATGTTTTGATGACTTATTCTTAGGTGAGGCCTAGTGTTATTTTTGCTTTTGTTATTCATGTTCCTAGGCTTGGCCTAGTTTGACATTGAGGTGCGTTTCCATACCACCTATTGTTTTTGTGAATTATTTATATATTATATAATTTGTTAATATATAGATATAATTCATCAAAAAAATCCATAAATTATGTAATCTAGTATCGTAAATTATTCAAAAATAGCATTGATGGATATTTCTTGAGGTGTGTTGATAGTGAACAACAAAAGAAACTCTTACAAGTTTTTCATGATCAAGCTTGTGGCATACACTTTTTTGCTCTAGAAATAGTGTATAAGATCATAAGATCTTGTTATTATTGGCCTACATTATTTAATGACTCTTATGAGTGGGTAATGAAATGTGAGGCCTATCAATAGTTCATCAAGTGACCAAAACATGTACCATTTCCCCTCTAGCTAGCGGTGATAAAATAGCCTTTTCAACAATGGGGGTTGGATTTTTTTAGAACTATAAATACTCATTTAATTTCAAGACATACACACATTCTTACTACTATAGACTACTTCACCAAATGGGTATAATCCATCCCATTCAAGCAGATAAATTTAGAAGTTGTTTATAACTTCATCAAGGAGAATATGTTGGTAAGATATGGTGTTCTATAGAAGGTCATAACAGACAATGCCTCAAATTTCTCTTCTTCAAATCTGATTGGATTTTTTTATGGCTATTTCATATCATTGACTCACTCTTTAGACTATTACCCATAAGGAAATAGTCAATCTAAGTCAAGCAATAAGAACCTAGTCACCATCACTCACAAGTTGGTTGATGAAAATCAAATGAATTGACAAAATAAGTTGTATGATGCATTATGGTAATATTTCATAACACCAAATAAATCCATTAGTATGTCTCCATTTTAGTTGTTATATGGGATAGATGTGTAAATTCTAATAACACTCAAATTTCTTGCACTTCAGTTGGCCAAAGTTTTAGAGAATCAAATCTTTGAAAGTCCCTTAGATTAAAGAATTATCTATTTTAATAAGATATATCCAGAGCTTTTGATATAATTTCCAAACACCAAGCTCAGGTCAAAGTCCTTTTTGATAAAAAATTAAAAAGAAGATATTTTTAGATGGGAGATCTTGTTCTTATGTGGGATAATGTAGAGAACCAAAGGAAAGTCATGGAAATTTTGATCCCTTATGGATGGGTCCCTTCAAAATCATGCACTTTTGTGGACATATCACTTTCTACTTGGCATATTGTGATGTCACACATCTGCCATTACCCTACAGTGAGCAATATCTCAAGCATTACTTCAAGTGAAAGTAGGTAGTCCCCTGCATTTAATTTGTACATAATAATTTTGGCTTTTCTCCTTTTCCTGTCTTTATTTTGGGGTGTGTGTGTGTGTATGTATGTTATTTTTCAATAACACAATAACTTGTCTATCATTCCTTCTTCTCCATGTGTTGGTCCTTATTACCTAAATATATTTATAGCCATGTTCTCTTCTTAGAAACTCTAAGTAAACAATCATATGACGTGTATAAAGACATCAAAATAATTATTGCTTCAAGAATGGATAAAAAGTCTCCTTTATGGGAGATACACAACCATTTTTAATGTTTCAACATTATAGTATGTATTTTTTTGGACACCTAGTTTGATCTCAAATGAATTACACATATTCAATCTTATGTCAATTATAGAATGCAAACTGCCTTAATTTTTTAGAATAGACAAGTTTTCATGAATATTTTCAAGTGAATAGGTGGTAAAAATATAGAATTCTCATGAGCAAGGGATCTGGCCTGGTAACATGTGTTTATTTCTCATATGATTGAGATAGGTGAACTAGATGTCAGTTGGGCATATCAAGATGTGAAAATGTAAGTTACATATAAATTCTCAAGAATTTGAAATAATGAAGACAATAGTGATTTAAAAAGGCTTCTATAATTCTCCTACTTTATCACAAGTCTATCTTTCTAATAAAGTTAGATGTCTCTATAACCCAAAAGAAACACACTTGTCTACAAAATTAGAGTCTAGAGTTCTTCTCTCATCACTTGTAGTTTGAGGTCACCAATTGGAGTTAGTTGGTATCCCAATTTTTTAATAGAAGTCAAAAAAATAAGAGTGTTAAATCTTTTAATCACAAGTGGTCAAATTGAGTCAAAGTTGGTCAAAGTCACCATTTTCCAAAGTCAAAATTTCCTCTCTAATATATTCAACATAAAAATTCAACACTTGGTCAAATGTTTGAAGAAAATTTGAGAAAATGAAAAAAAATTGCCTAAGTCCTTGATTTGTTAAATTTTAGAGCTCCACCAAACAAGCCTTAAAGTTTTGATAAGTGCCTAGCAATCTATCAGACTCTAATCTCTATCGAACACACTTTGGAATCTAATAATGCTCAAACATTTATTGAATCTTGATTGTAGACATCCAATTCCTAAAACCATTTATGTTGAAATTGTCAATCTTACTCGAATTGCACTCAAATGCACAATTTAGGCCAAAATATCTAAATTACATTAAATTGTTTGAGCTTATTGTATACAAGTGCCAATTTAGTCCAATGTATTCATGAATGGGGCAATATGTTTTATGTGATTACTAACTTTTCTTAAATCATTTCGAGTCAAAATGACAATTTCACCTTTTTGTGCTTTGGATCACTCTTTTATTTTAATTTTTTAGTACACATCACATACCTTTGTTATTTTGTGTTGGCAACATCCTAAATGAGAATATGGTTCCAATTCATCTAACATCACCTTCTAATTCTTATCGAGTCAAATTACAACCCAATAATATGACTTTTTGACCATTTGATTAATTGTACACCAATTTCCAAAGAATTACACTAAAATTGATTATTCTTGTTTAAGCTAATTAATTCAAATCAAGAGCTTAAGTGGATTTTCCATATATTTTATTAATTATTTCATTATTGGAAATTGGTTCTCAATATATACGTCACCTAGTGACATGATCTGTCTGTGGCATCCTTAAGCCATACATACACTGAATATCAGGTTTATGGGCACCCATGTCTTATTAATGCCCCTTCTTCCCAAATCATTATGAGGATATTTATGGATTTAATTGAAAATATTAGATTAATTCATGGTCATACATCTCAATATTGAGATGGATGGTCATGGTTGATCTTAGCCCATTTAGAAAATCTATAAATAGAAGGGCATAAAACATCATTTTTAAGCTAAATTATTGTAAACTTATAATGCATAATTGTCTCCACAACCTTTTATGTTGATAATTATGTTTTATTTGCAAGCTTCATTTGATAGGCATAGTTTAGATTTCTTATCTTGAGCCTAGGTTATGCATACTAATCTTGAGATAATGGAGGATACTAGCATCCATTGTTGACAAATACAAGAACACTAGATCAAGGGGGAAAACATGCTTGGAGCCACTCTTAGATGGTGGAATCATTTGGAAAGGTAATAGGTATTACTTTCTTTCAATTTGTTCTTCATTATCATTTGTAAACCCTATTGGAATAGGTTGGCTTAGATTATCAATTCTTATACATTCTTTTTTAATTTTTCATGACTAATGTTTGAATTGATCCTCTTTATAATCCAATCCTACATCTTGGCATGCCCGATGGGACTCATGGAGTCCATTTAAGCAAGGAAGACATCATGGCAATTTCAAATTTTTATTTTAGTCATTAAAAGTCCTTAAAAAATAGTTTTTATGTTGGTTTTCCCAAGTTTCTAATTTTTTTGTCCACTCATAGGTTACACAATGATCATTGATGGTTTTTAGTGATCATCGACAATTAGGGCCAACCGGTCACAATTGGGTTGCAAGGGAAATACGACTTAAAAATTTTCATTTTAATATTTATTCAATTTTGTTTCTAATGATTTATGAGATGTATTCAAGTTTGTCTCTAGTCTAAACATATTTGTCATCCAAAAGCTTAACTTCTAGAGATTTTATCCTAACAAACATTTTCAAGCATAAATTTTTTGCCTTTGGGTTCAATGGTGATCGTTGGTAGTTGTTTTCAACTAGCCAGAGATGGGTATTAATCGATGACAGTCTTGAGAATCAGTGGTGGTTAAAGGTGATCATCGATGGTCTCTATGTTTTGAGAAAAAAATAGACCTGAGAGCAATAAATCCAAGTTTGTTCATCTTAAAGTGAAAAGAGCTTCAAATCTAAACAAGGATCTCTAATTTTTTATACAAGATCAATGAGGAAAGAGATCAATTTGATCCTAATTAATTATTTTTAACCTCTTTTTGGTGCTTAAAAGGAACTAGTAACTTTTGTTTGGTTCTTAAGAGAAAAAATTGCATGTTTATATTGAATGTTTTGTGATTATTTTTCAAAAAAAATTGCAACTTAAGGCCAAAGGGCCAAAGAACATCACCAAACACTTTAGTTCAATGCTTTAAAACTAAACTCACTTTAAATTTTTGTTTTGTATAAGTCAACTATCATTGCTTGGTTAAAATTGATTGAGAAAAAAGGAATAATATGCATGTATGCTCTCCCCTCGTCCCCTATAGGGAACTTGTGGGATCAAAACCATCATTTTCATTACAAATTATGCCTTAGTCCAAAGGCATAAAAAGGAATTTATCTAGGATCTCCCCAAAACCCACATGGTTTGGGTGATCTAAAAGCAACCTATAAATCTTTTTTACTTATATTTTATTTCATACATTTTGGCTTGTGAGGGGGACTTCATTACCTCCCATGGGTTATATAGGGAATATTTGACCCAAGGATTCATCTCATGGCATTTTCTTTAACCTCTCTGCATGGGGGGGTATATAAATTTGGATCACCTCATTGGAATGATGGTTTGAGTAGTTAGACCATCTATATTAGTGGCAAGCTAAGCCTAGAATGTATGATCATTTTGGACATCACACTACATTAAGCAAGCGATGGATGTAGTTATTGTGAAAAGGATTAGACCTTTTCATAACAATCAATTTAACATGGATATAATTAACATGTTATTTCTCTTGTGTGCTAATGTGAAAGTTGGTACACATGGGATCAATATAGATGGTCATAACTTGTAGAGTTGTAGACAAACCCCATTTGTTGTGGAAATATTATTGATGCGAGGTGCGCTCCAAGGTCCATGTCATCATATTATCACTTGAGATAAGGTGGGATGTAAAATACCCTACCATATATTTATCTTTTATTTTGGATGAACACTTAATTTCCTCCCAAGTACACATATAAAGATGGACTTCAATAATATCATGCAACCTTGTCAATTTAGGGATTAAGAAAATTAATTAGTTATATTTGTCTACTTCAGTATTAGATTACTTGGTCATTGATTTGAGTCAAAAATTGATTGTAAACACACATCATAACCAAACACATTGTCCATAATTCTTGAATAAGGAGACATTACGCTGTCTAAGTGAAAATCAATCTTTTCTTTGTTTAAATTTGTCATCTTAAACATTGTGTCATATCATCTAAATTGGTGTAGTTACATTACCCATTTGAGTCTAGACCAATTTCTGAATTTTCTATAAGTCCTTTATTGATAGTTCAAATTTAAAATTGCACTTTTCTAAGTTTATAAGGTTGATGTGTTAAATTGGGTTCACCATTTGCACTTGACTTGAAGGAATTTGGGTTCAATTTTCAATTTGGATTGAAGTTCATTCATAGACTCATTATCACATTGACATCATTGGTGGACTCAAGTCATCTTACATATCACTTATGCTTTGAGTCCTAGAACATATTTATACTACCATTCCTATTACCATGTGGCGTCATTGTGTTGCCCATTTGGTTCTAGTTTTATACTTAGGAATTCTTGCATGTTTCCATATCATGAGTTTCTTGGTTTGCATTATATCCTTCATAATCTGAAGGTTTTTTTTATAATTTTTTAGTAGCAACTCATTGAAGTTGAACTATATTTTATAGTATTGACATATTACAAAAATCTATGGTTTGGTGTATTAAATTTCACCTTGGATTTTTGAGTTATAATACCCTCTTCTAATTTATATAATTTCAAACCTACCAAAGATTGAGTAAATTTGTGAACACATTCTTATAATTATGTGTGGTTCCATGCCACCCTCCTTTTATAGTCTCTTTAGTGCCTTAGTCATTTGTTTGGAAGAAAGATCAAAATCCATACCTTGTTTAAACATTATCCAAATCTTATCAAACGTATAGAAAAACCTTCTAAGCATAACGCTAAGGTACACTTGCAATGGGGTCTCTTATGGCCTTAGTTATGAGATAGAATTTTTATGGTAGATGTGAATATTCTATCTTGTTAGAGGATATCACCCTCTTTGAGCCTATTTGTTGAATACCAATCTGATCCATGATGATTGTTGTATGTCATCCTCATCCTGCCTCTTCAATTTATATTCCATGCTCTAAGGTTACTATTTTAGGATATCCCACTTCAATTTTCATACCACACTAGAAGGTTACTATTTTAGGATATCTTCCTTTGATTTACATTCCATGCTTGAAGGCTACCATTTTAGGTTATCCCCTTTTGGCTTATGTAAGTGATCAAGTTCCTCAACGTGAAAAGGTTACCATTTTAGTCTATTTTCCTTTAGATTATGTGACAATCCAACTTCATAATGTGCAAAGGTTACCATTTTAGGACCTCCTCCTTTGGTTTGTGCAAATAACCAAACTGTGCAAATAACCAAACTACATAGCATCACGTTATTACCATTCTAGGCCCGTTGCTTGTATTTATTAAGCCTATTATTGAAGAACCTTCATTTGATGAACCAAATTATGTTGATCCCTTCTTTAATGCTCTAATTTTTAGAGATCCCATTATTGAACCACAAACCATTGTTCCTACTAAACTGATTATTTCCCACACTATAAAAAAAATTCTAATCTTTGGTCCAAAACCAAAACTATTACCTCTTTAAGAGCCATCTTATGAGGATCAAAATGTGTTCAAAGTTGATAATTTGTAACCAACTAGGAACCAAAACCATGATGTTATTGTTGAAACACCCATTTGTGATAAGTCAACATGTGATGAGTTACCTATTCATATTTTACCTATTTTTAAAGAGCCTCATCTCCTTTACAATCTAGTCTCTATAGAGTTGTCTCTTGATCTTTTCCCACTCATTGAGGAATCTTTTTTGATAAACAAGATTCTATTAAGTCGTCCCTCAAGCAGTACCCTCTCTTTGAGGTGATTCACTTAGATGATCCAATCTATGTTGAAACCTTCCTAGATGAATCACTTTTTATAGATTCCATTATGCCATCACAAGCCATTACTTATTCGATACCAAAAATTCAATATAACATTAAAGAAACAACCACATTTGATGAAGAAACAAAATTAAAATTAGGTTCCCTTTCTGAACTGACATTGTATTTAGCATCAAAAGCATAATCCCTATCAGAATTGATATCAAATTTAGAGTCCCTTGACTTTGACTCAAATTCAAAAATAGATTACAATCATTATTGTTATAACATTAGTTACAATTACCTTATGGATCAATTCAAATATATTTGTGATCCTTCTATGATTTTTGAGGATGATTACTTAAACATCGATATAGGTTATCCTAGTATCTTCTATAAGGATTATGCTACCATTCATCACTCCATTACCCCTATCCAACATAGCCATTATATTGACATTCCACCTCCCACAAACGTTGATTGGGATCGAGAGAATCACACTTTGTTGAACTACATTCATGGTGGCATACCATTTGTAGAATATCAAGGGGACCAAGACCAAATTTATACAGATGAAGAACACTTTCCTAGTGAAACCTTTTTAGAGGTGCTAGGCAATGATCAACTGTCACACTTAACATATTTTGAAATATTTTCAAAGGTGCTAGAAGAAAATCAAAGTCAAATATTAATATCTCTTCATGATACCTTCTTAGAGGCACTGTGGGATAATTAGAAAAAATTCATTGGTGAAAACCTTTTTAAGGCACCAACAGCAGAGCATAAAAGTTCTTCATCACTTACTAAATACATTGTCAAAGATCAAATCAATATAGCTTCTAATCTACAACATAATCAGATGGTAGCTACTTTCAAGATAAAACAATACAAAAATATAGTGGTCTTATCGAGAGAATATACCACAACCATAATTATGTCAAATCTACAGTCAACAAAATTACATGTGAATAAAATTCCCAATATTTATTTGTTTCCCAGTCAATATACATTATATTATCATCCACATATTCATTAGTCACTTATATCATTTATCCTATGCCTCACATTATTTACCATCACTGGCAGTACTTTCTTTTGTAGAGGCTACAAAGATATCTTGTCTTGATGTTTTAAGGAAGTAAAATCAATGACCTATGGAGATCATGAACACATTATTGAGATCTAGAATAGAAATAGGTTCTTAATGGAGCATCTCTTCTAAAAGGGAATTGGGTAGAAATTTTTATAACGGATCATTTCTAGTTGTCTCACATGTTGACTAAGATGTGCATCTTCATGTCAGCAGGAACTATAGAACCATTTTTCATTTATCATTTACCCTTCCATTTTATTTTTCTTATTTCTTGAGGGAAACCCTATATACCATTTCATTATAGGCAATATTATACCATTGTGTTCCATTAACCATGTAGGCAACACTCAATTTTTATTGAGGTCATCTCACTCACCCTTTCACCATGCTCTCACCATTTTGTGAGTAATTGCTAAGTTTAAACTCTCTTGCCATTTTGTAAAAAACCTAATCCAATGTTCTCACCATCTTACAAGTAAACTAAGCCAATCACTACTTGGGGAAACTTTGTTTCCACTATAGCCAATTGCCTTCTGATTATTTTCCTTATACCATTCATTTACTATTGACCAAGGCTTATTTTTAGTCATCCTACTTACCCCATTTTGATCTTGGTTCATCTTGCACTTTCCATGAGGGGATTATGATCTAGTTTCAATAGTTTTAGAATGTCATTTTGAATGGTAGTCTATAAATGTAGTGTGATATTTGATCTGGCAAGTTATCTTTCATTAATCATCTTATCTAGTATCATTGATTATAACTACCTATGGGAAAATTAGTGTTGTTTTTGATACCCCTAATTATAACCACCTTTGGGAAAATTAGAATTATGATTTTTTTTCCTAATTATAGTTTCCTATGGTAAAATTAGGTACAACACCTTTTTATCATGCATTACCACATCACCTAGTCATTACTATTATCATTTGCTTGGATGTTTGCCTTTATTTGTAAAGTCATTGTGCCCTAATCAATTTTTCATCACCTTTTGTGTAGGTATAATTACTATGATTTGAGGTCCTAATGGGATTATTTAGGTTGTGATAAATTCATGTTATGGTCAACTCAATCCCTCTTTCATTATGCTCTTACCCTCTTGTGAGCATTTTAAGTTGGTGCGCTCTCATCGTTTCATGAGCTGGACCATTCTATGTTTATTAATCCTCAATTGAGTTGAGATACTATTAAATTTCCAAAAACATTCATAAAATTTTAAAATCTAAAAACATTTTGTTTATTTTATTGTTGTTGGTGTTGTTTGGTCTTTTGTTTTACTATTTGGTCTTGCTTTTTTGTTTTCTTTTTTTCAAGAAGATTTTGATGGACCACATAGATCTTGATTATTTATATCTTGATCTCATGTTATTAATTTGTTATTTTTTTTTTAACATTATTATTCCTACTTAAGTCTTGATTGTTCATATCTTGATTTTAAGTTAGGTTCATTTATATTTATCTTTTTCTTTGTTTTTTCTTTTTTATTTACATGTAAATAGCTATAACTCTATGTTTTGGTCATTGTTTTACCGTTATCCTTAGTTATAGGTATTCATATTTGAACAAGATCCAAGTAACTAAAATGACATGTCCTCATAATCTCTTCATACTGATGATGCCTAATTTATTTTTCTATAACAAGTACTTTATGATCTATATTTAAGTCATAATGTCAACACAGCTTCGATGAACAAATCTCAAGATCATTATGCATAAACTAGGCTCAATATGTTTAGCACCTAACTCTATGATTATACATGAATCTCTTTGCATACCTCATGATTATTATCAAATCTTGGTCTATTTTCATCATCCCTCATTCCATTCTCTCCCAATTTTGGGTGAACTACATTGTCTTGAGATCCATTTAGACTATGTAGGTAGCACTTGGATACTAAGCGTATCTTAGGTCATCTTGGCCACCTTCATTTTTATTTTCATATCTTTCATCCTTTTTTGCATCTTGGTATGCCTAGTATTTATGGATTTCATGGTCATTAAACTATCACATATATGTTTTCACCCACTCATATTTAATCTATGTCATAGTTTAAATCTTTGAGCTAATTGCTTGCCAATTTTCCCATGATGTGTCACAACATTTTAGCCAAGTCACAAATATAAATCAGCCCTATGGGGGTAAGACCATTATTTATTCTTTATCAATGATCAAAATTAGCCCTATAGGGCACAACTATCTTATCACGATCATATCTACTCTACTAGGGCACCTCTTATTACCATCTTTTTGGAGACCACATTCTCCTTTTCTTCTAATTCTAAGCTCTCCACTCTTTTTCCCATAATGGTAATGTTTGAGTGTGTAAATCATCTCAGGATTGATCAATGTCATAAGAGTGCAACTTGCACTCTCAAATTGGGTGTGTTCAAATTATGTTGCTTATATATTTGGATTGTATCCTTCCCATTCCCCCCATCTTTAGGGCCCATTATACCTCTAATTATATTTTTTATCATTGATGGTAACCACATGTGCAAGCATTATCTCATCTCGATGTGATATATTCCATGGATTAATCTCTCACTTTCCCTCTCTTTTTGAGAGTCTGTCCTTCTCTTTCATCCTAGTATGTCCTCTCAAGGGCGCATCATGGGTCATTTTTAATTTCTTATTGACAACTCTTTTATTTGAAAAGATGTTACTTCATCTGAATGTCTTTTTACACCTTCTCAAATAGGAGCAAAATGTATACATCCAATTCCTAACACCATTTGTGTTGAATTTGTCAGTCTTACTTGAATTGCACTCAAATGCATAATTTAGGCCAAAATCATTAAAAACATGTTAAATGTTTTGAGATTTTCATATACAAGTGCCAATTTTTTTAGGCTAATGTATCCTTAAATAGGGCAATGTATTTTATGTGATTCCTAACTTTTCTTAAATCATTTTGATTCAAAATGATGATTTTGCTTTTTTGTGCTCTAGATCACTATTTTATTCTAATTCATTAGTACATGTCACGTACCTTTGTTATTTTGTGTTGGAAACATCCTAAATGGGAATACAGTTCTAATGCATGTACCATCACCGTCCAATTCTTCCTGAGTTAAAATAACCTAGTAATGTGAATTTCTAACCATTTTGATTAATCATGTACTAATTTCCAAAAAATTGCACTAAAATTGATTAATCTTATTTAAGCTAATTAATTCAAATCAAGAGCTTAAGTGTATTTTCCATGGAGATTATTTATTATTTCATTATTGGAAATTGGTTCTCACTATTTGCATCACCTAGTGACATGATCTATGGGGTGGCATCCTCAAGCCATAAATGCACTAAATATCAGATTTATGGGCACCCATGTCTCATTAATGCCCATTCCTCCCAAATCATTATGAGGATATTTATGGATTTAATTAAAAATATTAGATTAATTCATGGCCACACATCTTAATCTTGAGATGAATAGTTATGGTTGATCTTAGCCCATTTGGAAAATCTATAAATAGAAGGGCATAAAACATCATTTTTAAGCTAAATTATTTTAAACTTATAATTTATAATTATCTCCAAAACCTTGTATGTTGATCATTGTATTTCATTTTCAATATTCATTTGATAGGCATAGATTAGATTTCTTATCTTGAGCCTAGGTTATGCATAGTGATCTTGAGATAATGGAGGATCTTGGCATCCATTATTGACAAAGAAAAGAACACTAGATCAAGGGGTAAAACATGCTTGGACCCACTCTTGGATGGTGGAGTCATTTGGTAAGGTAATCGATATTGATTTATTTCAATTTATTCTTCAATATCATTTGTAAACCCCATTGGAATAGGTTGGCTTAGATTGTCAATTCTTATACATTCTTTTATGATTTTTCATGACTAATGTTTGAATTGATCATATTTATAATCCAATCCTACACTGATCATCTACCTAACACATTATTATAATTTGACACATGTTGAAACATATCCCCAAATCCAAGGATCTACAAACATACTTATTGGATCTTGATGTTTGCTCAATCACACCCCAATCTTTTTCATTACTCCACCCTTAGCCCTCACAGGAACAATTTATTTGATCCTTATTTTCATTTTTCCTATATTTTTTTTCATTTCTCCTCACTCCTTCCATCCCTCATTTATCTCATTCACAGGTTCAACATCTCATTATATTTGACATAGCAAGGTTTAATAGATTTAAATCACTCTCTTCATCGACATAAATTAGGGTTTGTAATTTTTGATCTCAACATTAAAATTTGTAATCTCTTTCCTCATATTTTAGTCTTTTGCCCAATTTTTTCCCCTCAATACATCTCTAAATAATTTACAAAGTCCAAAATTTTATTGTGTGTCCTATCAAAGTTTTCTCATGTTCTAAACATTGTCAAATTTTGGAGGCTTCCCAAACATCCATCAGACCCTAAGAATTTATTTTGCACATTTCAAAATCCAATTAACTACTAGGCATGTCATAATATTCTAAATTCTTTTATTACACTTGTTAGAATCTAAGACCTTGTAAAACACCTCATCAGACTATGACACTCTTTTGAACACCTTATTAGACTCTGACACTTGATTTTACACATCTTAAACTCTAGCACCCTAATAAGGATGATATTGGAATTTGATAATTTTTTAAATAGACCCATGGAATTTTTCATCTACATCTATACACCCTAAAATTTGTCTCTTGCTAAAGCACACTCAAATGTTCATCTTCGTCCACAAGGTCATTTTAGGTTCTAGTTTTTCTCCCACGCAAGTGGTCTTCATTAGATATTAACATTAGACACCAAAAATAAATATACTCCCAAGAAAATAACTCTATAAAATACCCATACCAAGAATATTTTCCATTTAGAAGAGGACACAGAAATGAAGTATCAATTTTAAGGAGTGGTTCCACCTTTACACCTAGAGTCAAATGTTAAAGAGATAAAAAATACTAGCCTAGGCCACATTGGTATGGAATAATTTTAGAATATAATAAATGGTCTATATAAGAAAAATAATGTGTAAATAATTCATGATAGTGGATTGGCTCAAGTAGCTACATTTTCTATTACAGTGCAATGTCTAGAACTACTGTTGACAATGGCCCAACACTATGGAGTAAAAAAGAGGGAAGTCAAGAATATGAAAGGAGAATTAATAATATGATTAGGTCCAAATAATATTTATCATATACTATAGATAATTTATATGGAATCATTTATAATTTTGAATCCCACATATTTTAAATAATTCTTGGATTCTAATACTAGTTCCTGTTCAAAGTGGGTCAACAAGCAATGGTTGACAAAATCTAGGCATACATCAACAAGACTGACTAAGAATCTTTCCATATTTAAATTCATGAATGAGATCAATGACATGATCACACTCTTTCATATAGTAGTGGGAATCCCATTTGTAAATAATTTCTAAACATGGATATACATGTACATATGGATCATCCACCAGAACAAGTAATATATTAATTGGGGATAGCTGATTAGTGATTCAATTCATAAGAAGCTATAAAGGTCAATACAACTTATAAAATATATATGACCTATTATAATTTTTATATATTCTATAAAATAAGATTATATATTGTTTTGAATATATTGGGTGATATGCAAATTATCAAAATCTATGACTTTTATTCTCAGCTCTCTTTAAAATAAAGAGCACAACATTTCCATAGGGTAAATGATATATTATTGCAATAGATTATTTAGACATTCAAACTAAAATCATATAATTTAAGGCTATCAATTCAAGCCTCTATAGAGATTTATAGATGTGTAACATGGTTCATACTCTTCCCAAATTTCACCTACTTAAAACTTTATGGATGTGAAATTGCTCCGTACGTGATCCAAATATATGTGGATGACAAATGGGATTTGATGGAACCAGTGAGATATTTTATTGAAAAACACAAGTTTTTGTCTTATAAACGTAAGTTTGGAATAAAATTTCCTATCTATATTGGTCAATACACTTGTGTTTCTTTAGATAAATTAAAATTGATTAACAAAGAAATGACTCAAGTTACTATTTGATCATTTGAAAACTGACATTCATTTGATACTAGGGGCCTAATACATAATATTTTTTGGTTCTTGACATCGAAACATACATCATTTTGAAGACTAATGGATGGACTGTGATGAGGAGAAAGATGTGAGAATGTTTGATTATTCATGATTCACTTTAGAATAGGTTATTATTTCTGATATATTAGAGATCAATAAAAATATATCAGATGATAAAGATGTATTATATCTAATCTATGAAAAATATGGAATTGAATCAAAACCTATTCCAAGATTATAATGGAACAATAAAGAATCCACTTCACTCATCGATAAAACTCAAGGTTCACTAAATAGAAATTTGAAATGGTTGAAGAACAAAGGCATCAATGTTGATAATGTAGAATTTACTCCTATGAAGGTATCTGAATTAATAACTACTCATCTATGACATCAAACAAAGATAAGAACATCCTCTATGGAAGGAACTACCAAGAATATAGAGTAAATAGAAGTTGAAGCAATTACAGAGGTTGTTCTAGTGAAAAAACCACTCAAGTTGAAAATAAGGTTAGGTGAAAAACTCCAAGGGACTCCAAGTCTTTCTATTTAAAAATAAATTCCTATTGATAATCTTTACCAACCTCAAACCCTAGCAACCAATACTATACAATAGTTTTTATCTTATGATACATATTTGTTATTTGATTCTTTTATCCCTTCTCAACCTGATATTTCCATACTATTATCTCTTGCTCAAAATGTTGAATTCACTACCAAAGCCTCTCCCAAGTCTCCAATTGATACATTAGGAAAATAAGAAGGTGAACTAGTATTGGAAAGGTCTCAAGTTTTACAAACTCCTCTGCCTCCTCCTAAAATTCAAAAAGATTCTAGCATTGCTCTTATATAATAATCTCCTAGTGTTAAAGTTCCAAATTAGTTGATGAATTAGTGAAGAAAAGAAAGAAGAATTGAACAACCATAATAAATTGATTTCAAAATCTTGACCACTATCCATCCTCATGTGACAAAGAATCCCAAAATAGTTTCAATAATAATCACTGATAAAAAAAAGAAAGATATGCAGAAGTGGTTATTCCTCGAGCAAAAAATGATAAAGATGATGTTCATTGGGTGAATATTTTGTCACCAGCTAACTGATGAGCAAAATAGGTCTCTTCAGCCACAGTATAGGGAGATTGGTCATCCAGATGTGCAGGTTTACCACATCAAAAGGGGACAAATCTCTGCTCTCATCAAAGGGAGGTTCCCTTATAACTATGAGGAGATATATACTATAAATATAAGCTAAAAATAATACTCAGGGGTAGGACAACACCATCCATCTCTCTTTTTTAAGAGATGATGTTCATAAACAAAGGATAAATTTAGGTGAAAACACTAGAGGCACTTCTCTTCTTTCAGAAGTGGTCTTGCAATGAATAGCAGGAGTTCTTTCAGGTAGGAAACAAGTAACTGGTAACAAGGGCGTAGTAACCAACAAACTGAGGTGTAGCGCAAAGTCTGCACCTTGACTGCCCAAGAGTGAAATATGAAGGACAATGAGGGCAAAAAGTCATCCCAAGGTCCTTTACACAGGAACAAAAAATAGACAAACACACTAAAGGAAATTGTAGATAGCACAAAGTCTTCCCACAATTGGCTTCAGGACACCTTCCTGATTACTTCCACAAGTTCTACTTATTTCATTAACTAGACAAGAATGCATTCAAAAGACAGACATAAGAAAAATATCCTAAAATGACACAAGCTATAACATCACAAAGTCTTAAAGTAACTTGCTTCCTCATTCAAACAAAGAAATATGATTAACAATCTGAGCTCAAAGTCTCAGTAATCACCTTTCAATTTTGGTAGAGTTTTGCTTCTATAACTGAGAGATCTCTCCATCTGTATAAAATAAGAGGTTATATTATATAGCAGCCAAGAAAGGCCTAGCACTTTGTTCCATGGAATGGCCCATGTTACATTCAATGCCTTGAATGCATTTTTAGTTTTGTCAAGGGACCATACTAAAATAGTGTAGCTGCCTTAACTATGGCATGTCATTTTATCTCAAATGTCTTCTCCTGGGTCTAGATCATCTGGTCTATCCCCTCTGATTTTTGCGTAGCTATCCATTTTGTCTTTACTCTAAGGGAGACAAATAGGCTGTGTCTTCAATGTTTAAGGGCTCAAAAAAACTACCTTACAAACTGTTCCACCTACTAGAATAACTACTGCATAGATATTTTGGCCTTTCCCTCTTTCTACTATGATTTGAGCCCTCGGGATATCTTTTCCCCTTTCTATTTCTTTTGGTTCCTCCTTTCGGTGGTTCTTCCTTTCTACCTGAAGGTCTTTGAATGCCTTTGAGTCTGCATTTAAGCCTACAAAGATCAATGGATACTTTATTTCCACAAATTTGATGTCTTCAAGTCCATCATCATTTGAAAGCCAATGGCTAGTTGGTTGCCTTGAATTTTATGGCTACGGAGATGTCATCAAACATCTGGATCCCAACAGTTATTTCACGATGCTCAACTTTGACGTCTATGGGCCCATCATCTTCTTCGACAATTCCTTTAGCTTTGGGTGGTCTTCGGGCTCTAATTCCTTCATGTCTTTCCCACTTGCTTTGGACACTTTCTATCAGGCTTCAGCCTTATTACTGTCTTTGTATTAGGAGTGCTCCATCTTTGACATCTATCACAGTTTACTGATTTGAAACTTTATCAACTTAAAGAAAATGGGACCCACAACACTTCTTGCTCGAGCAGCTTCAAAAGGGGAATGGGGATAGGTGGCACTTTTCACTGATCTTAACAAGTGACACATGGCATTTCCCACTATGAAATAGGTGAGGACACTTGGCAGCATCCACTTAACTTATAGAAGCTTTAGATACCTTTTGAGAGTCCTAAAAAAGATGACACATGGTGGCTTCTACTGAGCTTTAGAAACACTATAGAAACATTTAGGACTCATTTGGATTCACACGAATGATGGCACTTGGTGTGCTCCACTTACTTTAGTAACTCACTCAGGGCCCACCACAGTCCTTACTCAATAACGAAACAAAAGGAAGAAACTGTGGATGCTGACACTTGGTAGCTTCCACTGAGCTTTATAAGGGACACATGGTGACTTCTACTATATTTAGAAAAGTATATTACAACCTTCTGTAGTTGCCACTTGGTGCCCTTCATGGGACTCTGAGAGAAGCTTATTGAAAATAGCTTTGAAACTTATAAGAAACTTGAAACCCAGATGCAAACACTTGTCACGCTCTATTGAGTTGTAATGGCACATGTGGCACATTCCACTGCTTTGAAAAACAAATTATAATGTGTCCTGGTAGATGACACTTGGCAGCTTCCACTCGAATTTGAGACTTAGACAAAACTTTAGGCAAAATGAAAAACCCACGCCCTGTGTCATAACCCCTACTGCCTCTAAACTAAAATGTGCAGGGACAAAACTTAGAGTGCACAACTGAAACTCAAAATAAAAATGTAGAGTATTTTACTCTATAAATGGAAGAGAGAATTTTTTGGCTTGTAAGACCAAAAATAGTTCATGTGTTATCCCAAAAATGAGTGACAGACTTTGGGAACAACAACTAGCTCCAGTTGGGGAACTTCCTTCAGTTGAAATTTTGGAACAATTGAGGGGAGTAGAGACCAGAATCTCTAGTGCCTTCAAGTGTGCCATTGGGCTATGGAGTCATGCTAACTAACAAGAAAGCAAGGTGCTAAAAATTAAAATGAAAAGGAAAGGCACAAAATAGAACTAAAGACTATACAAATATACACATGTACAAATGATCTTATCGAATACTTCAAGAGTTAAAGTGATTCAAATGTTTCCCATTGTGAGGCAGAGAAAAGGGTGTGCCATCTTGATACTTCAATAGGAAACTATTTTCACTATTGATCTCATGGATAGTGAATAGGCCTCTCCATAGGGAATCAAATTTCCCATGCATTCCCTTTGGTTCCCTTCTCTTATCCCATAACAGGACTTGATCTCCAATCTGAAAATCCCAATTTTTTGCTTTTTGATCAAAGAGCTTCTTCACCAGACTTTGGTGTGCAGCAATTTGGTCCACCACCATAGTTCACTGCTCATCTAGCTCAGTCAAGCACATGATCCTTTTGTCAATAGAACTTTCATATGTCTGATCTTTGACTACCTTTGCCAATTTGAGTGCCGATAATTCTAAGGTGATTGATATCTCTACATTGAGACCGTATAGAAGTTGGAAAGGTGACATACCTATCACCCTCTTAGGTGTAATTATGTCTACCCATAAAGCATCAACCAATGCTTTATGCCATGTCTGTTGGTTGTCATCCACCAACTTCTTGATGATGGTCACCAGGTTCTTGTTGCTTGATTCAGCTTGACCATTTCCTTATGGGAAATAATCAGAGAAGTGAGAAAGGGTAATCCCATAGTAAAAACAAAACTGAGTGATCTCATAAGAAGAGAAATAGGTATCATTGTCTGTCACAATCTTGGTTGGGACCCCAAACTTGGAAATGATGTTCTCCTTGAGGAAATCGCATACTACTTTTGAAGTAGCATGCTTGGTTGGAATTGCTTCCACCCATTTGGTGAGGTAATCTGTGGTTGTGAGGACATAATTGTGTCCAGCACTTGAAGATGGTTTTACATCACTAATAAAATCAATTTCCCATTACTGGAATGGCTCTTCTATCACCACTAGTTTGAGAGGCAGGGTAGCTAACTTGAGTCTCCCAACGAACTGTTGGCACAATTCACACCTTCTTACCCATTTATATGCATCTTGGAATAGAGTAGGCTAGTAATATCTAGCTCAAAAAATTTATGGGTAGTTATAGGAATAGAAAAATGTCCTCCATAGGCTAGATTATGGAAGGACTTCAAAAGCTGATTCTACTGCTCTTTATCCACACAGCGAAGGAAAGCTCCATCAAGGTTCCTCTTATACAGGTCATTATCCTAGAGAACAAAATTTGTAGCTTTCAATTTAATAGTCCTCCTTTTTTTACAAGATAGGTGAGTGGGAAACTCACCATTAGTAAGAAAATGAGCAATATCTGAATACCACTCATTCGTGGTAGAGACAAAGAGGACTTTTGGCATGTCTTCCACTTCTACTTATTCATGCCTTGCTTCTTCTGGTCTGTTGTTAGCAATCAATTGGCATAGCCCCCTTCCATGCGCCAGCTTCGTTGGTTTGATGATTAGATCAAACTCTTGGATTTTAGCAATCTAATTCCCTTTTTTAGTTCCAAACTCCTGTTGAGTTAATATGGATTTGACGGTGGTGTCAAGAACCAGAGTAGTAGTGTGTGAATTTAGAATGTAAGTGGAAATACTTGATTGCTTTTACCACTGTGTAAGCATGCTTCTCCATGTTTGAGTATTTTAGCTCATGAGCTTTGAGAGGATAGCTCATGAAAGAAATGGGAGATTCTACACCTTCTTGGTTTTATTGAACTAGAATGGTTGAAAGTGTGTGTTTATAAACATAACTATACATTGTAAAATCTTTAGTATAATCTGGACAAACTAGAATTGGAGCATGAGTAATTGCTATCTTGATATCTTGAAATTCCAGTTTGCCTTCTTCAGTCTAGTTGAAGGTGGCCTTTTCTTTCATCATATTCACAATATGGCAAGTCTTCTCAGCAAACTCAGGGATGAACCTTCGTAAAAAGTTCATTTTTCCAAAGAAAGAGTGAACTGCAGTCTTACTCGTAGGAAGAATAAGCTCCTGGATAGACTTGACTCTGTCTAAGTTAATCTTTATGCCTTCTTTAGACACAATGTGTCTAAGAAGTTTTCCTTTTGTCACTCCAAAGATAGACTTCTTGGGATTCAAAGAAATGCCATTCTGGTAGCAACATTCTAGCACTTGTTGTAAATGGTGCACATGATCTGAGTGATGCTTGGAAAAAATCATCAAGTCATCAAGGTATACCACAATGAACTTACCTATTTCATCTTTAAAAGCAAGGTTCATTGCTCTCTAAAAAGTGGTGCCAGCAATTATCAAACCAAATGGCATTCTCCAGTATGTGAAAGTGCCCCAACGTGTGGTGAATGTAGTCTTACACTGGTCTGCTTCACCAACTTCAACTTGATTATACTGTGAGAAGTCATTCAGCATTGATAACATCTCTGAACTAGTCACTATTTGAAAGACTTGATCCATGATGGGAAAAGGATAGCTATCCTTCAAGGATGACTGATTTAAGTTCCTAAAATTCATACAGAGGCAAATTTTGCCATTCTTATTCCTCATAGGAACTATGTTTGCAATCCATGTAGAATGATGGATTGGGAAAATGATCTTAGCATTCAATATTTTCTATATTTTAGATAGAATAGTACCTAATATTTTTGGATTGTACTAACTAGATTTTTGCCTGTAAGGTGCTAAATCACTTTTGAGAGGAATGTCATGGAAAATTTCATCAAGCCTAAGTGACTTCAGATCATCATAGGAGTATGCTAAGACATCCATAAACTAACTAAGCAGAGCAGTGAATTTGAATCTCTCCTCAGGAGTGCAACATTTCCCAACATTCACCATCTTGGGATCTTCTCTAGTACCCAGGTTTACTTGATCAAACTCCTGAGAGGAGCTTGAATTTGTTTATTGTTGTTTGATGAATCTGTCATGCTTGTCAAATAGCTTCTCAAGGGAAACTAGGAATTTTGGGATTGTATTCCCTTTAAGTTGTAGGAACTCTTCACTTGCATCTACACTCAATTCAGGGACTGATTCAAGCTTTTGAGGCTCACTGCCTTCAAAGTGCAGCCGTTCAAAGCTATATTTTTGCTCTAGGAAGGCAATGATTTGGTTGTCATTGTTAAACACCTGCCAATGATTGGTATTATCAGGTACACTTGGTCAAAAGACCAGCTCAATAGTGTACTTATCTCCTTTGAAGTCAAGGTTAGGGACCAGAAGAGTTGCTGAAATAGCCAACATATCAGCTATATCATTAAACTCTTTGGGTATGGCAGAGATGCTAAAAGCATCAAAGTATTCAAGTTCATCCTAGACTAGATTGTAGTAATTATGCAATATTTCATTCTTGGTTTGATATAGGTTTCTCACCTAACAAACCACTAGTTCAGCATCTCCTTTAGCATGAAAGAGCTTGATGCCTTTGTCATGAGCAGCCTTCAATCCAAGTAATAGAGACTCATACTCAGGTGTGTTATTGGTGTTGCTGAATTGCAACTTGTATGATGAAGGAAAAATATCTCCTTGAGGAGATATTAGCACAATCCTAGCTCTTAAACTAGTAGAGAAATAACTACCATCAAATTCTAGCATCCATACCTCATTTGAAACTAATTTTTCCATAGATTTCTCCTTGCTTGGAAGGGGGCATTATTTTGCATTTGCACCATATTCTCTCATATCTTCTGCTATTCCGTCTAAACTAATTTTTAGAATGTCATTTTCTAAAGTTTCATCAGCTGAAACATGAACATCTTTTATGGTTAAGAAATAATTACCCATCCCAAAAGACTCAAACATAATTTGAGCTTCAGGTGCTGATGTTTTAGTGACCACATATTTTATTTCCTTCTCAGGGAGAAGCTTTTGCATGATGCCTTTGACTGGGATCCTTGCTTCAAACAGGTCCATGCTTAACTCACCGCCAACATCCTTGTATAAATTTTACCTGAGAAGAATGTTGTATGAGGCTAGGACATTAGCTACGAGGACTATCATCTTGATTCTCTTATCTCGAAATATTGTAAATGCAAATTGGGCATCCTTAATTTTTCCCAGTAGTGGCACTTGTTTGTTCTCCATGGATAAACATCTCCCAAATGTCTTGGTCAATGTGAGACTAAGGGATTTAGCTACTTTGGCAGGTATGACATTATCTGATGCACCTGAGTCTATGATGCAATTATTCAGCTGATGTCCATTTATCAGTAAGGAGACATAAAATGGCTCAGTCCTTTTGGGGGTAGCAGGAGGAGTAATGACAAGGTTATTCCAGGTGGATGTGGGAGTGACCTTTGGAACAATTGGTCCTGTAGGGATGGTTTTATTCCTCACACACTCCACTAACTTATCCAACTGCTCAGGGTTGGATTGAAAAAATTCAAATTCAGACATCTGGATATTAGTTTTCTTGACATGGTCAAGTATGTCAAATGTCTAAAATGAGTTATGAAGAGGGGAAGGGAGTTCATCCTTTTGATTTTTAGGAGGGAGAGGACTGATCTATGAATTTGAAGTTGAAGGTGAAGGCAAGTTTGGAGTACTTTTTTTAGTAATCACTGGGTCCTTTGGCTGGAAAGGTAGAACGGTTCTCCACTTAGCAATTGAAATAATAGGCTGAGATTGCTCTCCTATTTTTTCCTTATCACCTTGCTAGGTTGACTAGTTCTTAGACCATGTGAATACAGTGTATGATCCCTCAACTACTTTACCTTCATTTTTGGGTTTATCTTGATAATTCAGGAAACCAATGTTGGAGTTGCCAGCTAATTCTTCTTCTCCTTCTATGAAGAGATTAGCATCATCTTCTTTATTTAATTAAGGTTAGAAGGAGAAATTTAATTCTGCTTCAAGGTATCCCATTACTAAATTGGTTAGAGGTACTTTAATGGCCAGTTTCCCCTGTGGGGGAGGAAGATGATTTGCTTGTCCTTGATTCTTGGCAGCATTGCCTTGGTTTGACTGATTCTAAAATGTTCTCCTTGGCATATCTTTATATGCAGGAGCAGATGACATCCCCTGTGCCATTTGCTTTCTAAGATAAAGTAACTCATTGGCCAGTTTTTGCATCATTAGATCAATGGTGGTTGTAGGTGATTATTCAAATGATGAAGATGATTTACCTTTATTAGGGTCTCTCCTTATCTTTCCTACCAAGATAAGGTCATCTTCTACCTCAGTAGCCAAATCCTGAGTAGTAGCAAGGTCTATGTGTCCAGCCCTTCTCAACAAGAAGCTCACTTCAAGCAATTGTGAGTTGATGAAGAAGCATTTAAGGTTTTCAAGTGTTGGTTGAACAATGATAGGAATTTGATTCCTCAACTTGTCAAACTTGACAATGAAGTCCCTCATAGGCTCATGAGGTTCTTTCTTAATCTATGTGAGCTGAGCTAATAGGGCATGTGCATCTTTTGCAGGCTTGAACCTTGCTTCGAATTTGGCTTTAAGAGTGTCCCAATCAGTCACTGACCTAGCTTGAAGATGGTAGAACCAGTCTGCAGTAGTGCCTTGTAGTGTTTCCATAAATATCTTGATTGTTATGTCTTCATACTCCATGCCAATTACACCACAGGCTATGCTAAAGACTACAATATGTTCATCAGGATGAACTCTCCCATCACCAAAGAATTTGGGGGAAATTCTTCTTTGCACTGTGTGGAAGCTCATGTAGAGGTGGGGTCAAATTTAGTGGACCAAAAGAGTTACCTCAGGGGCCTTGAGACATGATTTGATTATGTAAAACTGGGATAACAAATTTGGGTGGAGTATGTATAGGCAAAGCTCTGCTAATAGTAGAAAAAGAAGTTTTGCCTCATGTTGGTGACCTAGTGTTGGTAGGAGGAAGACTCCTAGTTTGTTGAAGGTGAGGTTGTGGAGGAAACAAATCAAAATTGCTCTGCTGCACCAACTCAAAAATTGGGTCAACAACACCTTAGGTTCTCTAGCTTCTTTTATAGCATGGAGTTGCCAGATTGTAGAATAAAAATTAGAAAGAACTGGCCCTACTGTAGCTTGGAGCTTGAGACTTCAAACTGCTTGTTCTTCCCCAGCAACTCTAATTTTGTAGACTAGATTATATAATGGAAATGGATAAGGATATAGATGGATAATGGATAAGGATAAGAACCACTTCAATCTGAGGCTTGAGGCTTCAGACTGCATGTAACGTCCTCAGCAAAGTCACCAACAAAATTGTTGGTGTGAAGCTGGCAGTGTTCTTTTCTACTTCATGTTGTTCCCCAACGGAGTCACCAAAAACTTTTGCACGAAGCTAGGAGGAAAATTAAAAATGGGAAAGAACTAGAATTTCTCATTCTTTCCTAGTGGAATAAATGGATAAGGCTATAATGATAATGGGTAAGACATAGGTGATGTTTCAATCTGAAACATGAGGCTTCAAATTACACAAAATTACTGTCCCCAGTGGAGTCACCAAAAACTATTAGGTGAATATTTTTTCACCAGCTAACTGATGAGAAAAATAGGTCTCTTCAACCACAGCATAGGGAGATTGGTCATCTAGATGTGTAGGTTTACCACATCAAAAGGGGACAAATCTCTCCTCTCATCAAGGGGAGTTTCCCTTATAACTATGAGGAGCTATATACTATAAATATAAGCTAAAATAACAATTAGGGGTAAGACAACACCATCCATCTCTCTTTTTTCAGAGATGATGTTCACAAACAAGGGAGAAATCTAGGTGAAAACACTGGAGGTACTTCTCTTCTTTTAGAAGTGGTCTTGCAGTGAACAACAAGAGTTCTTTCAGGTAGAAAACAAGTAACTAGTAACAAGGGTGTAGTAACCAACAGACTGAGGTGTAGTGCAAAGTCTCCACCTTGACTGGCCAAGAGTGAAATACGAAGGACAATGAGGGCACAAAGTGATCTCAAGGTCCTTTACACAAGAACAAAAAATAGACAAACACACTAAAGACAATTGTAGACAACACAAAGTCTTCCCACAATTGGCTTTAGGACACCTTCCTGATTACTTCCACAAGTTCTACTTATTTCATTAACTAGACAAGAATGCATTCAAAAGACAGACATAAGAACAATCTCCTAAAATGACACAAGCTATAACAGCCACAAAGTCTGAAAGTAACTTACTTTCTCATTCAAATAAAGAAATATGATTAACAATATGAGATCAAAGTCTCAGTAATCACCTTTCATTTTGGCAGAGTTTTGCTTCTATAACTAAGAGATCTCTCCATCTGCCTAAAATAAGAGATTACATTATATAGCAGCCAAGAAAGGCCTGGCACTTTGTTCCATGGAATGGCCCATGCTGCATTCAATGCCTTTAATGCATTTTAAATCTTGTCAAGGGACCATACTAAAACAAGGTAGCTGCCTTAACTATGGCATGTCATTTCATCTCAAATGTCTTCTCCTAGGTCTGGATCATTTGGTCTATCCCCTCTGATGTCTACATTGCTGTCCATTTTGTCTTTACTCCAAGGGAGACAAATAGGCCGTGTCTTCAATGTTTAAGGGCTAAAAAAAACTACTTTGTAAACTGTTCCACCTACTGAAATAACTAATGCATAGATATTTTGGCCTTTCCCTCTTTTTGATATGATTTGAGCCCTCAGGCTATCATTTCCCCTTTTTGGTTCTTTTAGTTCCTCCTTTTAGCGATTCTTCCTTTTGATCTAAAGGTCTTTGAATGCCTTCAAGTTCGTGTTTAAGCCTACAAAGATCAATGACTACTTTATTGCCACAAATTTGATGTCTTCGGGTCCATCATCATTTGAAAGCCAATGGCTAGTTGGTTGCCCTAAATTTGATGGCTATGGGAATGTCATTGGACGTCTGGATCCCAAAGGTTAGTTCACGATGCTCAACTTTGATATCTATGGACCCGTCATCTTCTTCAGCAATTCCTTTAGCTTTGGGTGGTCTTCAAGTTCTAATTCCTTCATGTCTTTCCCACTTGCTTTGGCCACTTTTTATCAGGCTTCATCCTTATTACTGTGTCTTCATATTGGGAGTGCTCCGTCTTTGACATCTGTCACAGTTCACTACTTTGAAACTTTATCAACTTACAAAAAATGGGACCCACAACACTTCTTGCCCGAGCAGCTTCAAAAGGGGAATGGGGATAGGTGGCACTTTCCACTGATCTTAACAAATTACATGTGGCATTTCCCACTATGAAACAGGTGAGGACACTTGGTAGCATCCTCTTAACTTATAGAAGCTTTAGATACCTTTTGAGAGTCCTATAGAAGATGACACATGGTGGCTTCCACTGAGCTTTAGAAACACTATAGAAACATTTGGGACTCATTTGGATTCACACAAATGATAACACTTGGAGTGCTCTGCTTATTTTAGCAACTCACTTGGGGCCCACCATAGTCCTTACACAATAACGAAACAAAAGGAAGAAATTGTGGATGCTAACACTTGGCAGCTTCTGCTGAGCTTTACAAGAGACACGTGGTGACTTATGTTGCATTTAAAAAAACATATTACAACCTTTCGTAGTTGTCACTTGGCACCCTCCGTAGGAATCTGAGAGAAGCTTATTGAAAGAAGCTTTGAAACTTATAAGAAACTTGAAACGTGGATGTAGACACTTGTCGCACTCTGTTGAGTTATAATGGGACACGTGGCACATTCCACTACTTTGAAAAACAAATTATAATGTGTCCTGAAAGATGACACTTGGTAGCTTCTACTTGACTTTGAGACTTAGACAAAACTTTAGGCAAAATGAAAAACCCATGCAAAATGAAAAACTTGCACCCTGTGTCATAACCCCTACTGCCTCGAAACTGAAACGCGCAGGGACAAAACTTGGAGCACACAACTGAAACTCAAAATAAAAATGTAGAGTATTTTACTCTGCAAAGGGAAGAGAGAATTTTTTGTCTTGTAGGACCAAAAATAGTTCATGTGTTGTCCCAAAAATGAGTGACAAAGTTTGGGAACAACAACGTTAAAGATTCAGATTCTCAAATCAAAAAAATCCATCTAGGAAAATCTACAACATAAGGCATGAAATAAAATTTACAATCAGTAATTAGCACATTATTCAAAAAAATAGACCAAGATAAAGTAACTAAAGAGAAAATGAGAGAAAATTTGAACAAATAACATTTTTGGTTCAGAAATTTGAAAATCCTAATATGTATTCCCATTTTATTGTTCATCAAATTTATGATATAGAGAATATTAATGTTACATAAGAAATTGGTCATATGGGTCAGGCAACAAAAGAGTGGACCAAGAAAATTTTACAACAAGGTATCACTACTTTTTAAACAATGATGGCTACATGTTATGAAATCCAATCAGAATACGATCAAGCAACTAAAATTGAAAATAAATATTAATAAGAGGTGTAGAAATGGAATGAATTGATTCCTAAGTTGTAAGATTTCTCTTTTACCTACATAGATGACCTAATTCAATTAAAGGTCATCAAAAAAGAGGACATTGTGTACATTATCAAATTTATAGAAGCTACTAAATTTAGAGTCTGCATTGTTTAATAAAGTGTCAATAAATTTGAGGAGTCTAAGTTAATGGGAGGAGATGTACTCTTTGAGATAATAGGATAAGAAATAAAATTTAAATGCAATCTCATTGATGATAAAGGGAAATTGGCACCTAAGGAGACCATTGTTCATCAGTTTAGGAAGAATATTGAAGTGATCATAACTTAAAAGTATGCATTCAATTATTATTAGATTAAAATATTGATCAAATATCAAAAATTAATTTGGAGAACCTCAAAGCAATGCCTAAGATGTTTCAAGGAATAACATAGAAGATTATGGACCTATATTATGATGCAAAAATAGCGTATACATATTCAAATGGTCTAGATGAGATAAAGTGTTAGAAATTATGTGAAAGTTCAATGAATATCAAAAAAAGAAGTCTTAACCTGAGAAACAAGAGGTCTAGATCATCATCAATGAAGATGATAAAGAATGATTCTACATCAAATTTTGATCTTTCTCATAGATTTGATTTTCTTGAATCATTCTTTGAATTTTCATTACACCTTATATTAGTTAATTCACACATTATAAAGTCATGAAAATGTACTAAGTCCTTTTTATAATTTTGAGTCCTACAAATTTACCAACACACATTTTCAAGTTATGAAAATTTATCATTGTACTTTTGCAAGTCATGTGAAAATACCAATGCATTTTTACAAGTTATGCAAATTACATAACGTGTTTTTACAAGTTTTAAGTTTTGAAAATTAGCTAATGTGCTTTTACAAGCCCCTAAAAAGGCAAAAAATGTGGTTACACACCGTAACCACCCATTCAACCTATAAATATGATTTAAGGCCTCATTTGTAAAGGTTCTTGATAGTGAAATTTTTTTAATATATGTTTTAAAAGAGGAGATTTTATTTGCAAACTTTGTGTTCAAGATATCTTCATAGATTATGTATGCATATGTTATCTACAAGTATTCAAATATTTTATTTCAAAATGTTGTTGTAATTGTTATAATCTAGTTATAATTCTTAAATTATATTGTAGTGTTTCTTCTTCAAACCTATTTCTATTATTTCCATTTTGGTGAAACCTTGGTGGAGTAAAATAGTAATTTTCACTTTTTACAAGGAAAGACAAAATAATTATCACTTTCTATTATCAGTTATAGATAGTTATTTTGGTGTATGTTATGTGTTCTTATGAACAAATATGTCTTTTCTATCCATGAAATGATAAAATTTTCCATTTAGAGAGATCACCCACTTCCTTGACATTTCCAATAGGTTTCTAAGTTTGGCTTATTGTATTTGTTACTCTCTCCACTTTTCTAAACATACTTATTTCTCCTATCTCTCTCTTTCATATTTTCCTTTCTATAACCTTTTCATACTTTATGGTTAAAAGTATTACCCCGTTGAAACTCATTTTTGATGTAAATATTTTCCCTTATCACATATTTTTGGATTTCAATAAAGGTAGTTCCACTTGCTAATATGAGAGGGACTTTAGCCTATGCATGTTGATGAGAAATGTCTATTTGTCATGCCAAAATATCCTAAGATCGAATGTTATGAATGTTGGTTTCATCATCGTGAACATAACTTATTCATAATAAATAGATAGGGATAGTCTCTAAGATGTCATAGGCACATTTAGTGCATCCATGGAGAGTAATTTGATCAATATCGTTAAGCAATGCCAAGAGGAAGTGAACATAGTAGTTATAGATACCTAAATCTAGCCACATGTACTTTAACATTATTAATTCTTGGCATATGTTGGACCACTTTACTTACACTTAAATATATGACTCTTATTCACCATTTATCTATATGTGGGCTTGACCCTTTTGTTTGCCATCACTAATACACATGAATTCCCAAGTCATTACTCAAACTGCTTTATATCACTCTAATATTTCTCTTGACCTCATGTTAGATATTCATTATCTTATTTGATAGGTCCACATTGTACAAACAAATCCACTTCTATGTATATGTCCACTTAGTGCAACCTATCCCCATGTCATTTAATGACTAGTTTCAAAAATTAGAAATATCCATAGGGGTTATCTTACATGTTTCACAAGTCTGATAAAGGAAATTATTCAAAATGATCACTATATAAAAAATTAAAGTCATCATTTCAAAGGGACTTGATATCTATTTGGCATCTATCTATTACACTACTATAAATTGAGAAAATATGCCCTATTCTTCCTAAATTTAATATCAAACACTAAGATCAGTCTCAATCCTATCTGAAGCATTCCAAATCAAGTGAAGAGTGAACATTGTCAATTATCAAATCAAAATTACTATCTATATGCATATAGTGAAGAAGCATAATTGTAAAATCACACTAGGTTAGAGAACTATGTGTGGCTTGATTCCCTCTTTAGACTATCTAGATACGTAGGAAATGGTCAATCATCAATAGGGACAATTAGGGTCAACTCAACCTATTACACTTATTCTTATTTTTTTGATGTTTCTATCTCTCACAAGTATACCTAGGCTTTCTAAAGTAAAGACAAGGAAAACAAAGGTTTCATCATGGCATTAACATAATCATAATATCTCAATGCTCTTAATAAATATAGGTGCATGTGGTAATAGTTATAGTTTCATCACATCCACGTCAGACAAATCCATAGTCAATAGACAAGGTTGCATTATGTAGTTATCTATGGAGCGTGTACTTGTCTAGACACAGCCACAAACTTTATGTATGGACCTTAGTTTTCGTAGGGATATTTTAACTTATTCTCTACTATCATACACTTGTTATAGTCAACTAAGTGTTTTATTATTAGTTATACTTATTATATTTAGCAAATACCACTTGTCAATTGATTTCAATTATTTTTCTTTACATTCATTTTTTTTCTTAAATGTCATATATTAAAATATAAATTATCCTTCAACATTTTATACTTAATAAATAAATTTAAATAACAAATATAGAAAAACATATTGGTGAACTTGTTTGTTGCTTGAATTTTTTTTATTTTATTTTTTTATCCTAAATTTTCAATTGAATTCATGATTCCCATACACTAAAGATAAATATGATTTTTTTTTGAGGAATTAATTGAGAAATACTTTAGGATTTATCTTTAACATAGGGGTTTTATATTAAATACCTGATTTTCATGCACAAAAATCTTTTTTTTTTTTTTGTTTTTCAATTTTCTATTCCTTTCTTTTTCTTTCTATACCTGTGTTTCATCAATTTTAAAACATATAGGAGTTGTTCTTATAGATGATGAATACAAAGAAGGTTATATCAATGTTAGGAATTCAAATCAAAAAAATTGAAATATGATAGCATTCTAAGCTGATCCACTAGGTTTGAAAAAGACTAAGTAAATGATGAATCTAGTAGAAGATAAAACACAAATGTTTATACCTTCCTTGAAAGACTTTCTTTATTTTCCTGACTGAAGAGGTATGTGCTTAGATTTTAGAACTATAGGTATTTGTAAATATTTACTTCATGTGTAAGAAACATTTCCCCTTGCCTACATGGTGTTTTGATTGGCAATGTTGAAGAACTTTTGAGTGATGGCCTTAAGATTTGGTAGAGCTTCATTGTATTGGTTTGTCATGTTGAAAGAGTGTGAATACCTTTCATTTAAAGAGTTAGAAAATGATTGTGGACCATCCATCTTATGATGTAGATCAAGAGCCAGACATTACTCCTACATTCTCATAATTGATATAGATGGAGTGTAAAATAAAAGGGATGGATTATGTCCTAGAAATGAAAGAGATTCAAATCATGACCTCTCTTTGAATTTATAAGAGGGGTGTAAGATCAAGAGTGTGTAATAGGATTATAAGAGCTTGTAATAGATCTTACTTGCACACTTGGTATGATGATGCCACCTTGGGTGAGGCAATAATTCAATTTCTAAATTTAGAAAATAGATAATCCCAAATCCATGGAATTTTTCATTAGATTAATATTATATTGATTAAGTAAAATTAATCAATAATTAGAAGAATAGTGGCCTTTTGTAATGTTCTTTTGTAAATCAAATGTTCATTTGATTGTCTTTTAATAACACTTAAAAATGATTGATTTGATTTGAGATGTTAATTTCAAATTAAATTTTACGATATAAATCATTACCCCAATCAAGGATGTGTTATTGTAATTTTGGATTAAATTAGTACTTGTGTGAATAGTTGGCTTAATTGATGATTTCTAACTAAATTTGTGCACTATTATGAAAATTCCTAATTGTAATTTTGACACAAAAGTGATGAAAATTAAGTGTCTCCATTTTTTCCCTATTTGAGAATGCATTTTGAGACACAAGCTAACATAATGTCTTTTCAAATAATGAAAAAGTAATTAAAGGCAACATCAGGGATACCTATGATGCCCCCTCGAGGGAGTGGTTAAAAGATGGGTTAGATGGATAGTCCCTCTAAAGGAATAAAATGGACAAGAAGAAGATTGAAATTAACCTACATATGAGATGAATATAGGTGAGCTAATGATTAGGCACTTTGATATCCAATTATGATAGAGTAGAAAAAAATTGGCCCCAAAGAGGGTGGAATTGAGAAGGATACATCCCAAAACAAGCAACACACTTTGACTTGCCCCAAATAGGGTGAAACTTACAAGCTTAGGGAATAATATATCCCAAAACAAGTTGCACACTTTTATTTGACTCAAATAGAGCAAAACCCATGAGTATGGAATTAGAAGAAAGACGAATCGATTGAATTTATCCAAAAAGGGGATATTTGATTGGCTAATGATTTTCCCCAATAAGGCAAATTTGATCATTGATCATGCTAAAAAAATTTCCCTAGTAAGGTAGTTTTTTAATTATGACAAATGGTGATTAGTAAATTGAGTGATTGGTTGGAAAGCATGTATCAAATATTTAACCCATTGCACAAATTAATGATGATATGATCATGTTGATGAAATTGATGCAAACATCTGCACATGTTACAATGATTTTAAATAATGAAGAATTTGTAAAAATAGAGACACATAAGGATGCACAAAGGTAATGAAATAAATTATTAGAAGAACATAATAATTATTAAATAATGAAGAGATAATGGTGGCCAAGTTGACCCTAGAAATTGTATGTAATTGAGTGTTGCCTACATAGTCCAAATGAACCTTAGGCTAATGTAGTTCTCCCAAGAAGTGGGAGAAAAGTGATGAAGAATGATAGTGTTAGATTGGATTATGATAATAAAATTTTATTAAATTTGATGGATAAGTCATGATGTAAAATGATTATGATTGTTTGTATATGCTAATTTGTAGATGTGTCATGAGTAACATATAGATCAACCATGTTGTTTACTTGTTTATGTTTAGATTGGTATACAAGTATATTTTTAATGTCATATCACATGTTAAACCTTCAATATTTAATTTTTTATGTAGCACATGATGGTATGCACCATGATATAAAACACCATGATGATTGAGCTAAAATGTGTTTAAGGACTTATCTCTAATCTAGTAGACAATTGATGACAATGCACCAATGATAAAAACCATGATGGTAATGTTGGCATAAGTTAATGAATGGAATAAATTACAATTATGTGTTGGAATCACCATGATGATGACCCTATTGTTACATTAGACTGAGTTAAGGCAATAACCATGAAACCAAATAAACAAGCAAATAAGCAAACACACACAAACTTGAAAATAAACATAATAGAAAGCATCTTATTGTTTAACCAAGTCAAAATCCATGTCTTTAATGAGAGTGATAATTGGATGTTTCCCCAATAAAGGATACATGTAAGGGAATGAAATGGGGATAAAACATCTTGAAATAAGTTACAAACTTGACTTGCCCCAAATAGGGTGAAATTTGTGAGCTTGAATTAGATTGATTTGATTTGCCCCAAACATGGTAGATTTGGGAAGGGAACATCCCAAAAATGGTTTGGGACTAAAATTATTAGATTACGGATTGTTGACTAGATTTAAGACAAAGTAAATTTTTTTTAAATTTTTGTGGCTTGATATCTTTGTTGGATAGTTTAAGACATTTTTTTTATTTTTAGGATTTTAAGAATGTTTTGAAATGTTTTTGGGTTTTTGGGAATCTCAAATAAATGAATAATTAAGAGATGCATAATGTTTTAACTAATAAAATAGTGAGATCATGGGATTGGTAACTCAAAAAATGATGAGAGTGTAAACTTAACTCATAAAATAATGAAATCATAGGCTTAACTCCTAAAACAGTGAGAGTGTGAGATAAGGGTGGTTGAGCTAACCTCAAAAACTAAGCATTGCCTACATAGTTCAAATAGACCTCAAGCCACTATAGTTTCTCCAAAATGGGAGATAATATTTAATTAAGGATGAATGGATAATGTTGGATAATAATGGATGATAATGAGGGAAGGGACTAGGAGTCTTCAAGGACCATGTCACATGAGAACCAAATCTGTATAGTTTTCAAAGTGTTGTGTGGGTAATATGCCAAAATCTTTCCCAAACAGGTCTCAATATACCTTATACATCTTTAATAAAGTTAACATAGGAAGACTGATGATCAAAATAAGATGGGTTGGGCTAAATAGGATCAAATAGCCAAAATGGATTGAATGGTATGGTTTTTAATACATATGAGGTTGCCCCCAAGTGTCAAGGTACTTTCAAATAACAAATTATTTACACATGAAGCTATAAACCTAATTTTCATCATGGTACTTGTCCAAGCCACTACACGCATGGTTTTCACCATTTGGATGAGTTATTTCTTTCTCTTTTGATTGCTTTATATTTTTTAATTATTTTTTTATTTGTAGCATTTCAACTCCATAGAGGATTATGAGAAGCATAATGTGGATCCTTTGTTATCTAACCAATACCTTCTCAAAATATTTAATCTATTAGGATGCTACTACAAATTTGAATTACACTGATGTTATTGTGACCATCATTGGTTATTAATTATGCTTCTTCCAAACCTCTAGACAACATGTCTTTGTAACCTCTAGAAAAAAGAGTGGCACTAGGAAGGGTAAAGAAGGATAGGCAATGGAATAAGGATCTAATTATATAATGTAATATTGGCCTTAAATTAATAATAGGATCATAATATAATGTATAGTTGTTGGGGGATAAATGAAGATTAGGATTTCAATCACACACATTTTTTTAATTCTAAATTCAATGTTATTTTGGTTGTGATGGGGCTAAATACCTATAGAAATCATCTTAATAAGCCATAATAGTTTTATGTTGTTTAGGCCTAAGATATGTTGTAATTTTAATTTGATGTATATTATTGATTGTGTTGATATTAACTTCAACAATGTCTTCATTAAACAATGAGGAACTAACTAGCTCAGCTATTAGCACCTCAAAGAGGTTTTCACTAATAAATTCTTCCTGATTTTGATTATCCCATAACACCTCAAATAAGCTTACACTAAGGGACATTGAATTTTTATTTTGATTATCATCTATCACCTCAAATAAGGTTTAACTAAAAGATGACGAGTTTAGACTTTGATTATCTCCTAGTGCCTCAAACAAGGTTTCATTAAGAGATTGTTCTTCTAATTTAATGTTGTCTTGGATCCCCATTAATTATTCCACTAAGATTTTTTCATAGAAAAGGTTCAATAATGGGTTATTTTTTTGGTCCCGGTCAATGTTTGTGGGTAGTGGAATATCAATAAAATGTCTAGGTTGGTTAATCTTAAAGGCATGTGTAATGTCAATGGAAGGGTAAAAGGTAAAAAAATCTTTAGATAGGCTACTAGGAGAACTTAAGTTGATGTTGAATAAAATTTCTTAAACAACTACGGAAGGATCACAAATATATTATAGTTTATTTTTAAGGAGTGTGTAGCTGATGTCGTAACATATACTAAGGTATGCTAATTTTGAGGTTGATTCTGACTCAAGTGGATCTAGTAAAAGTGTATATCTAATGTCATAATATCCAATAATATATTCTACTTTTTAAGTTGATTATAACTCAAGGGGATCTAAATCTAATGTTGAGACTAACATTGATTTTATTTATGATGCTATGATATTGGTTTTACAATGGAACTCAATTTTGATATTGGTTCTAGAATAGAATCTAATTCTGATGTTGATGCTGATAATAATATTGGTTCTAAAATGGAAAAAAATTGTAATGTGACAATAGTCTCAAAGAGGCTCTATTGAATTGTATTATCCACAAGTACCTCGTTCACCTTTCACTTGGAAATGAAGGATTTGGGATGAAGGGATTTTCTAAAATGTGGAGTGTTTAGAAATGGATGAATAATGGGTTGTTGCTCAATAAAAATGGGTTATTAAAATATGGTCTCATCAAAGATGGGTCCTATGTCAAATAACGGTGGATGAACAATGGCTACAGTTTGGTCAAATATGGATGATTCAATAAAAATGTCAATACTAGGTTGACTATCTTGATCTTGAGTTGGAAGTGGATATATTTGATCCTTCTAGGGAAGGGGATCATGACATATCCTAATCAAGTAGTTATAAAACTTAGACACACTTAGATATTCAATAGATAATGGTCCTTGAAGGGGAAATGACATAATAAGTATGGACTATTGGCTTTGTTATGGTTTTAAGACCAAATTGGCTTTGTAGACTAATAAAAAAATGTTAAGAATAGATGTAAAATGAGATAGGTTTTGGATAAATTGTAAGATTTTATCTATCATGTATTGACTAAAAAATGTCAATGCTATAATAGGTTTAGGATCATGAGAGGTCATGACTCAGATTGACCTTAAACTAATGCCACCAAATAAGGATACATACAAAGGGGTGGGACTGGAATAAATTAGCCCCAAAAAGGGTGGACTTGGTATTTGATTGAAATGGTGCCCAAAAAAGGTAGTCTTGGTCTTAATTGAGATGGACCCAAAGAGGGAAGTCTTGTTTTGGCTCAATGTAATTGGCTTGGATTGGCTTAGCCCCAAAGAGCGCAGAATAGATTGATATGATATGAGTCAAATGAAAGAAAGGATGGATGACATTAATTTGTCATTCCCAACTGAAAAGTGTGAGAGATTGGATGAAAATACAAGATATGATTGGAATGTGATTTGAATTAGAATGTGATTGATTCAAAATAATTGAATTTGATTGAAATAAATCTGATCTAGCATTATTCAAATATGTGGATTTGAAGTTGACCTAGTTTGGAATGTTGACTTAGTTTGAATTCAAGAGTTTGAATTTAAATGGTTGATTTTTCAAGAGTTGACCAATTTAGAATTAGAATTAGAATATGGTTCAAGATGAACTTGATTTGGATTGGAATGGCTTGACATGTGGTTCAAGATGAACCTGATTTGGATTGGAATGGTTTGGTATCTAATTCAAGAATAATTTTATTTGGCTTAGAATGGCTTGGTACATGGTTCAAGACTAACTTGACTTAGCTTGGATTGACATGTGGTTTTGGAATTGATTTCACATTGGAATTGGAATTTGATTAGAATTAGGGTTGGTACAAAATGAATAACACAACAACAATGGTTCATACAAGAATTTGGACTTTATTTTTGAATTAGAAATTGGACTTTGATCAAAATTAGTGATAGTTCAAAATGGACATCATAATTACATGGTTTAGATAACAAAGGTGTGTATTTGGAAAAAAAATGACACGGAATCTAGAAGGGGTTTGAAAAAATTGGGTTTTGAATTGGACAACATAATAGGTAGAAGTGATTTTTTACTTGAAATATGAATAAAGTAACACCTTATCATGTATGTATGAAATATATTTATGACCTTTGTTTTTGGACTTATTATTGGATATAAAATGAGTTTTTACATGACATCCAAGTAAATGACATTCAAGTACATGATCTTATCTTAGTGGTAGATTAGGAGTGCATCATAATCACTAAACCTTGAATATACTTGCTTTGAGAAGAGAAATGTAAGGATTAATTTTAATAAAATTATATAAATGTATGTGAAAGACCCACCCTCTCTAAAATTCTCTACATGATAGGAAATATTTGGGATATGTTGCCATTACACCACTGCATAAGTGAAAGTTTTATGACCAGTAGGTCTTAATCTAAAGTTTTTTTAGCTTACTATATGGTCCCAAGATGGATAAAAAATCCATCAAAGAAGATATTTAGATGTCAATATAATCATAGGGGGATAATCCCCTACTGAAGAGTCCCTGGATACCTCAATGGTAATGTCTAATGGCTTAGCATCTAGAGTTAACTTATTGATTTCACAAAACTCTTTATGGAAAATTTTGCTAGGACCTAATGATACTTACCAAAAATTTATATCCCCTATTAGATTTATAAGGCTAGTAAAAATTCTAGGATATCAACCCTAAATCACTGCACCCTAAAGACCCATGATAAGACAATGATAACTCAATAATGTAGCCTAAAATAAAAAGAGGAAGGCGTCACTATTTTTTATTCATAGGAATCCCACTAAGCATAAGTAAAGAGCATAATTTGGTGAATCTCCTAGAATAAATACAAATGATTACCTTCACATTTTTGGGTCACCCTATCAAGGGGAGATTATACATGTATAGGAACCACACAAAACACACACAATAAAAAAAATTAGATAAGTGGGAAAAGAGAAGTGACTTGGAAGTAAAACAAGTTTTTTAGAACCTAAACTGAAAGCATGTGTTCGTTTTAAGCCCATATAGAAAGATTTGTAAAAGGAAATGTTTTTGTTTTATATTATGAATTCACTTCTTTAACTAAGGTCCTAAAATAAAATAAACAATAGTTTAAAGTGGAATATTAAATTTTCATTTGAAATGGTCAAAAAGTTGGTCAAAATTTTACAGTACGATTTCACCATTATGCAAGACAAATTCACTATTATGCAAGATGATTTCATTGATAAGAAAGATGAATTCATTATTTTAAAAGATGATTTCATTGATTTTGATAGCTTATAAAAACATAATTAAATAAAATATAGAGATGATTTTTATTTTTTTTGGATTAATTCATTAATTTGTATGATGAATTCATTGATAAGTTCAATTTCGCTATTTTGAAGTGTGATTTTACCAATTATGACAGCCTATAAAAACATATTTAAATACAAGATAAAGATGAATTCATTATTTTAAAGTGTTATTTCAATGATGTTCAAGATGAATTCATTACTTTTTAGGATGAATTCAATACTTGGTGTGATTTTGATGATTACAAGAGCCTACAAAAACACAGTTAAATAGACAACAGAGGTGAATTCATTTTTTTGAGGTGTGATTTCACTAATGTACATGACAAATTCATTTTTTTGTAAGATGAATTCACTATTTTCACTTGAAATAGTTTTTAGAAATTTTTTGAAGAAAAAGATGTGAATTAACTTAGGAATTAGGTGGATTAAAGTAATTAGAATAACAATAAGGGTTTAAAAGATTTCTTGGGTCACATCAGGTCCCATTGGGTATGCCATTTTGTAGATATATATTCCAAAGAAGGTTAGATCATTGTTATCAAATGCAAATCAAAACAAATGAAATATCATAACATTTTATGCTTATCCACTAGGATTAAGAAATACTAATCAAAAGATGAATCAAATATAATATTAAAAAAATGTTTATACCTTCCTTAAAAGAGTCCCTTTGCTTGTCAGTCTGAATAGGTATGTGCTCAGCTTGTAGAACTAGAGGTATTTGGTAATGTTGACTCCAAGTGTAGGCATCATTACCCCTTACCTACTTGGTGTTTTGATAAGAAATGTTTAAGAATTATTGAGTGATGGCCTTAGGATTTGGTAGAGCTTTTCTGCACCGGTTGGTCATGTTGAAAGAGTGTGAATCCCCTTTCATTTATAGAGTTGGAAAATGATTGTGGATTTTCCATATTATTATGAATATCAAAGGCCTAACATTATTCCTCTATTCTCATAAATGATAAATATGGAGTGTATAATAAAAAAGATGGAATATGTTATTTAAAGTTAAGAGATTCAAATCATGACCCCTCTTTGAGTGTGTAAGAGGGGTGTTAGAGGAAGAGTGTGTAACAGGGGTATAATATCTTATCATATCTCTCACTTACACACTTTAAATGATGATGTCATATTAGGTGAGGTAATAATTCAATTTGTGCATATAGAAAATAGATAATCCCAAGTCCACGGAATTTCCCATTAGAAGAAGATAATGTAGATCAATAATCCAAGAGAGGTTAACCAATTATTAGTGAACAAATTCAAAATAAGTTGAAGATATAACTTATCAACCCTAATCCCTTGGTTTAACTATGGGGAAATAAAATAGGAAAATTCAATATTAGAAGATAAAAAAAACATTTATGTCTCCCTTAAATATTTATTTGAAAACTGGTCTAAAGAGGTCAAGTTCAACTTGTAAATGTAGAATTTTTTGTTGATGCTTGATTATTTACATGGGAAGCACCTCTCCTTATCTACACTTGGTCTTGGCTTTAGCTTTGAATGAGAGAGTTTATGAAGATACTTATAATAATCCAATAGAGTAAGTTACATTAATAAGTTTGATGAAATGAGAGGTGTGAGGGTTCTATTTATAGATTTCTTAAACCATTGTGAACCATTCATCTCATCTCAAGATGGAGTGTTGAGGATCAATCCTCAAATCCATGATTTCACATAGGGAGTGTGTAAGAGATTAAATTTAAGACCTATTGGATTATGGAAGTCATGTTGGAAGAAAAGTGCAGTCATTGGTCCTCTTGGAGTGTGTAAAAGGGGTGTAAAAACTAGAGTATGTAATAGGGGTGTAAGAACTTGTCAAAACCTTTGCTTTCTTGCACACTTTTCTTGATGATGTCATCCATTTATGAGGCAATATTCTAATTTTTAATTTATGAAAATATAATAATTCTAAATTCATAGAATTTTCCTTTAGAAGCATGATTAGACTTGATTAAGTGGGATTAATCGATAATTAGAAGAATGGTGGCCTTTTACAATGTTTCTATTTATCAATCAAGTATTCACTTAATTTTCCTATGAAGATATTTGTAAAGGGGTGAATTAACTTAGGATGCACTCAAAAATATAAATGATACAATATGATCCATTACCCTGATCAGGGATGTATCATTATGATTTTTGCTTAAGTTGGTATTTGTGTAGGTAAATTGGGTAAAATAATGATTTATGATTGAATTTATATGTGATTACAAAAATTCTCTCTTGATTTTAGTTTAGACACAAAAGTGGTTAAAAAAAGTGTCTATAGATAAGACTGATTTAGTAGGATTAATCAATAATTAGAAGAATAGTGACCTTTTGTAATTTTATTTTTCCAATCAAATATTCATTTAATTATGTTATAATAACACTTGAAAAGGATTGATTTGATTAGAGATGTTGATGTCAAATTAAATTTTTTGATACAATGCATTACCCCAATCAGGGATGTGACATTACAATTTTGGATTAAATTAGTAATTATGTGAATAATTAGTGTAATTGATAATTTCAAACTAGATCTATGCATTATTGCATAAAGTCATCCCAATTTTAATTTCAACACAGAAGTGATTAAAATTAAGATTTTATAGTTATGGGTAAAGTGGTCATAAGTTTCACTTGAGTCATGGTGTGAGGGGTACCACTCCAATACTCAAGCCTTTATAAAACACTATATACAAACTTTAGATTTCACGTACTTAACAAGTATATCAGAAGTGCATAGAGTTTTTAATTTTTATCCATATGAAGCCTTTCCTCCATTTAGTTCAATAGTGTAATGGTAAGTAGTTATCCCTATGAAATTACTCACAATGTACCTCATAAATAGGATAGTGTGGCTATAGGATTGTGAAATCCTTTGTAGTCAATGGTCCTTTAGGCCTTTTTCAATATTTAAAACTAGGATTAGTGTATTTGAGAGCCTAAAAATCAACACACCTTACCTAGTTACACCCCTAATACTATTTAAAAATTCAAAATTTTAAAATAAAATCATAGCTATAATGAATGAATTTTTCTTCTATATTTTGATCTGACTCATGAAGTTCATCATCCCATATAATGTTACTTCTTGATGTGTTATTTGGATTCACTATACATTTGAATTGATCAAACTCAAACATAATAAAAGCGATATAATGCATAATGTACAATCCCAAGCCTTCCTCAATTCATATTGTTTCAATATCCAATCCAAGCTACTACATGTCACAACCAAGTATTAAAAGGTGTGCATGACTTATTTTTTCCCTATGTTCTCTCTATGGATCCTATAATTCATATTATGCACCCTATTAATGGACTTATCATGACTGTTGAGACTGATAAAGTTAATACATATCAATTTGATGAACTTAATGACAAAGAATTTATTGAATATATTAGCACTAATCCATGTAGGATTGACACATTACTATACATTGTAAGAGATGAACAAAATAAATTGGATAAAGCTATATACACATAATATTTTTCACTTTATCATTTATTAATGTTTTCTATTATGACTTTTCAATGCATCAATATCCTTGAGTTCACACCTTAAAGGGTACACTAGGAATGGGTTGGAAAAGGATCATGGTGTTTTTTGAGAGATGTTGGAATTATATCCCATTTAGTCCATTACTATTATCAATTTTATCTCTTATAATTTTTTATCCATCTATATTTTATATATAACTTTTATCCATATTTTATAGTTTCCATATATCCTATGATATCAATCTAGTTGATATTGTTTGTTTTATATCTTTATCCTTCATGTACTTTATCATCCAACCCAACATAGTTGTGATTCTATCTTCTACATTTATATTTTAATGACCTAGATTACATCATACTATGTCAACCAACATATTTTAATTTAATTGGTTAGGTAGATACTATTGTCTTAGAGTTTAGGCTTGGTTTTAGGTATTGGAACACTATATATAGGGGTCATATTTCATTCATATCATGTCATGTCATACTCATTTTTTTTATTTTGATTGCATTTCCACCCTAAGTACCATTTGGGAGAGTTGGTGGATTATAATATTATCTTTAGGGCTCTTATCTTATGGTGTCATTGAATCTCAATAGGAGGAGTCACTAGGAGTTTCTAACTTTTGATATCTAGGTCTTTATCCATCCATTTGAAATCTTCAACCTACAACATTCTCTTCAAAATCTTCACTTGAAATAAGGGGGAGATTTAAGCGTTGATGGGTCCCCCCCAAGGTAAGTATTTATATCCCTACACTCTTTCATTTATTTACATAGTAGATTATATATTGTTCATTTCTTTGTGGATGAATGTATGGGTATCCTTGTTTAAGATTTATCTATACCAAAGAAGCTGGTATAGACATAGGATTGTTTAGATTTTCCATTCGTCACTTCAGGTTTCATATACCCCCATTTGGTTTACCATTGCTTGTTACCTATTTACAACTATTTTAAAACATCTTCTACTTTATTTTTTACCCCATTACAACCATTTACTTTACTTACCTATTTACAACCATAGTTTACCATCATTTAACTTTTTTGAGGTCTAATGAGAGTTACATCTTTATGTTGGAGCCTTAGGATTTATAACCTTTCCTCTTGAAATTTAAGTTGTATTTTACCCTTTTTATATCTTTAGAATTCATTACTCATTACCTGATTATCCAAGTATCATAAACTCTATTTGATTGACCTTATTTTAGTCTTAATCTATTGAGATAAATATAATAGTTGTAGGTCATCCTAGCCCATCCATACATTATAATGAATCCCATGTGAAATATTATCCCACCCCTTGTTGGCTTATCTTCATATTTCCTTTTTCTTTAATTTCTTATTTTTACTTTGGATTCACCATCATAATACATTCAAGTGAACCCAATGTGAATATTATTCCACCTCTAATTGGATCATTTTCATTTTTTTATTTTAACTTCTTAGAGATGTCTTCAAAACCATCAAAGATTTTTAGTCTTACTATATTAGCTAGCCTAATATAGTTTTCCTAGTTTGAGAAACTATATCAACCAACACAATATAGTTGTGTGCCTTATGTCAATTATACCAACTATTCCATTATAATTTTTTCTTTTGTCAACTATACTAGCTAGCCTGATATAGTGTCATGTCTTCTCCCAATAATATTGGCCAACCTGGTATAGTTTTATGTCTTATCTAAACTACACTGGCCAACCCAGTATATTCTTTGGTTTTCTCCTAATTACATCAGCTATCCCAGGAGGATTTTGTGTCTTCTCCCAACTGCACTGGCTATCCCATTATATTTTTGTGTCTTTTACCAAATGCACCAACTAGCCCTAAAGAGTACTAATTTTTCCTTCCAACTACATTGTCCAACTCAATAGAGTTCATTTTTTCATCATGATGCATTGACCATCCTAATATAGTCTTTTCATCTATCCCCCAATAGTGTTGCCTTTATAATTAACTATATTAGCTAACCTAATATGATATGTTTTTTAGATCCAATAGCTAACTATATCAGCCAACCTGATAGAGTTTATTTATTTTGACCAATTTTTCTCTTCACATCTAACTTTCATTTTTTTTCATCATGAAGTATCCTCTTCGAATATTTTTTGTGAGTCTCAACCCATTTTAGTTTTGCATGGGTCATATTTTTCTTCCATAAATGACCACCTTGAAGGCAACTCCTTATGGTGTAACTATACTATAACCTTTTTCATAGACTAGGATCCCAATGATGATCTTCCTGTTATGATTATACCTATAGTGAAAATAGATATCATCAATATGGTCCTCACATTTATGATTATCTCTATGAGGATCCAAATGATATCACTTTTGACACTCCTAACATTTATGAAGATCACCATGATTATATTTCCCTCTGTGAACCTAACAATCCTTATTACTAAGGTGAAGACCTTAATGATGACACTTATAGTTGGACCAAACATTATCAATATGATCCTCTATTTTATGATAATCCCTTTGAGGATCCTAATGATCACATATTTTCCACTTCACAGATGGTTTATCATCATTACCATGATTCTCCCATTTATGATGTTGATTTTAATGAAGATGAAGACCCTAGCATGATGCAAATGTTCCCATCAATGTCATTTATGACATGGACAAAAATAATTTTTATGATTTTCACATCTTTAGCAATGATGATAATATTTTCATTAATTTTTATATACCCTCTATCCTACCCTTAAAATTCCTTAGAATGATAATTCATCAAACCTTAGCTCACACCCAACTAATTTTTGACAACTCATCTACTTATGAAGAATACCTAATTCAAATACCTACCATAATACACATTAGAGGTGATTCTAATTCTCGAGCTTATATGAACATTTAGACCTATCCTACTTCAACCTCTTTTATCTTACCCAAATCACAACTATAATCACTTATTTTCAAATATATCAACCAACCCGATTCACTTATAGTAACCTTTAGTGAGCTACATCAGCCATGACATAGAATGTGTTGATACAATTATTCTTATTTAATCCTATTATATCAACCATGACACAAAATGTGTTGATACAATAATTTATATTTCATACAACTGCATAGTCCATGACAAAAATGTGTTGATACAATTATTATTGTTTGAAATAAATGCACTAACAATAATACACAATGTGATTATTCTATTCCCTTTCCATCTCTAGATTGTATCATCCTAGCCAATACTATTCATTTTAATCATGTTTCATGAAACTATATCAGATTGGTTAATATAATTTATTTTAGTCATGTTTCACCATATTATACTAATTTGATCAACACAATGCATTTTAGTCCTATTTTACCTTATACTATTGACCTACCTGATACAGTTCATTTTATTCATATTACTCTAGACTGTATTAGCCTAGATGATACCATACTTCAAAACTTACTATTACCTCACAAAGATTGAGAAATTACCCTAGATGCCAAAATCCCTAATATAACACAAATTTACATAGATTTTGACATCATTATTATACTTTTTAATCCTGATGTTAACTTAAATCCACATACATCCCACTGGTTGGGGCATCTTATGATGCCCATCCTTTTATTACTACATATATTGGGGTACCTTGCGCTTCCCATCCTCTCCTTAGTTCAACCTTTGGGTTATCTTTTGATACCCATCCATAACCTTATACACACTTTAGGGGAATCCTATAATGCCCATCATACTTCTATTGGATTCTTGATCTCTCATCCTTACCATGAGGCAGAAATCAAGAACCTTTCATATATTACAAAAAAATAAATTTAGAAACTTTTCAAGATAAATATGATCATAAATTATATGCTTTTCTTTGATATAGTTGTTAGCATAGATTTTTATTATTATTTTTTCTTGTGTTTATTTTATTTCCTTTTTAATTCTCTTAGCAATATTTTTACTACACCATTGCCTCTTTTTTGTTCTTTCATATCTTACAATCATCGTTAGCTCTCCCTGTGGATCTTAGATATCACTTTCAGGTTTACTTTCAGCATTTAAATCACTTTATTATAGGCCTTATCTTCCCTTGTGGATCTTATGTATTACCTTTCAGTATTATTTATATCATTTTTTAGTCACCCTTAATTTATTTTTGATGCTTTAGTATCTTTTTGATTCCCCCTCTTTAGGGATGATTCCTTCTATCAATTGTTATGCTAGACCTCATTATAGATTTGTATGGCATCTCTAGTCACACCAACACCATGATTTTACTATACATATTACTTTCATAATTATTACTAATTTATATATTTCTATTAAATTAACATTTTTTACAAGTCATACTTTGACTCTCTTTCCATGTAGCTTAACATTATTTTGTTCTCATACCTATAGGGTTATCGTTTACATTAGCCATCATACCTATCTTTGGTCCTTAGGTTTTTTTTCTATTTTTACACCTATTGGTTTTCATTTTGTGAGTTTCATTATAAAACCTTGGGAATACAACCAATCCTTCCTCACAAATGTTCATATTTTTTCAGTCAACCATTATGACCTTTGTGATTCTCTAATGTATTTTATCTTTACATACACCCTTTGGGTCCTTTATTAACATCTCTCTACTTACACCATTTAGATTTTTATTTTTTGAATATCATGGTAAGAGCTAGGGAATAAATCATGCCATCCTTACAATGCCCATCATTTTTGCTACATAGATTTTTCTTGCGACCAACCTTAGCTATGTGTCTTCTTATAAATAAAAGACAATGGTTGAGAGTAGTGTTTTTCCTCACTTAGAATCAGTCATATTCTCTTGTGGTAAAACTACAGTAGTTTATATTCATGTATTCATCCACATTCTACCATTTCTTATGATCATGACTCATACTTCAATGTCATTGTACCATCTTCATTTATACATTTTTTGGTGATTGGGGAAATCCAACTGTTCTATGATCATTTCCATCATTCCCTATTTTTGTTTTCCTTTTTGTGCTCACCAAGGTTGGTTTCAATATTTTAATCTTTTCTAAGTTACAATTATAGTAGCTATTAGACATTATGGTCTCTAGGTTCTCCTCTCTAACAAATAAAATAATGAAAACCATGATGATGCAGGCGACATGTAATCTTGTAATTTTGTAAACAATCATAATAGCTTTATGGAATTTTCTCCAATATTTAGTTTTCTAAAAAATTACAAAAATGATCATTTTATCACTCTATTTGTCATTGAATACATTTTTTTTATTTTATTTCTACAATGAAAGTGGTGTGCATTTTTTTTTGTCACAAAGGTTATTTTATTGTATTAATGTTTAGACATATGTTTTTAATTTTGTATGGTATATATGTTTCTTATTCAATGTGTGTGTGTGTGTATATATATATATATATATATATATATATATATATATATATATATATATATATATATATATATATATATAGTTTTGAAATAAAATATTATGGGATATGATGAGAGTTGTGTTTTGGAAGAAGAATTTGAAAATAAAAAATGGTACATACTATGAATTCATGAAGTATTTCCATTAATACATGTGGATCCTAACAAAATTTGTATATTCGGACATTATATTTTCACATGTCAGAAACAAACTTTTTTCTTCAGCATATGTCTAAATTCAAACCCTCAAGTTTTCTTTTAACTATAATTACTTCACCCTTGATTTCATAATTTTCACGTATAAATAGAATAGGTGCATCCATGTAGTCATAATTTACTCCTTTCCCTTTTCATCATTTGTGATTCTCTTTACCATCCCATAAGTGTGTGTTGTGAAAATAACTACCACCAACTATAATTAATTGTTTTCATATAAAATTTTAAGTCCATTGAATGAAAACAAAAATTAAATAGAGAGAATTTTTGTTATTTAAATTTTAATGGTTAATATTAAGGTTTATTTTTTCAAAAATGGAAACAAGCTTAACTTTGGATTTAATTTGAATGTGAGGGCATTCAAACTATCTATCAAACTTTATTTTTTTGATATAAATTTAAATGCCATCAATTTTTTAATGCAAAAGATATATTTAATTTAATAAATCAAAATGTAATAATTAAAAATCTATTAATAAAATAAAAAGGTTAAATACATAATCATGTATCATTGATGCAAATTTTGACATAGTGTGCACCAGAAAATGAGAAATAACCAAATTTGAATATTTTTCCTTACTTGTCTTAGCGTTAGTCATGACTCAATGCACTTTACATCAAGTAAAATTTTTGACACAAGTCTGTAATAGCAATCACAAAAAAAATTGACACATGTGTCACTAATTCATGAAAATTAGTGCAATGACACATTTTTACATTAGAGGATATCACTTGTCACTCATTGTGAGTATATCAGAGCATATCACTTGTCCCTTTCTATGTATATTCTCACCTATAACTTTCCATTATGGGAATGATATATCCATGTGCCTATTCATCCTACATTACTTATATCAAGACATCCCAAGTCCTTCATACACCTAGTCACATGGAAATCACTATATTCAATATTTATATTGCTATATTTTATTCACATTTGAGTATATCATTTATCCCTCTTCACCAATTACTATTGGATCATATCTTCCCTTCCTTATCCTATTACACCCTCACATGGGTCACATATTTCTATCGAGCCTCACATGATGATATCTTTCTATAGTTGCATGTACATGTGTTACAAATGTACTTTAAATTGTTATAATCATATAAGATTATTTAACTATGTTACACATGGTACATTTAAATATAATTTTCCTTTAATATGAGTGATTTATATGGCTATATATTATCTCAAAATGGGGCATCTATCCAAGTTATTCTATCACCAACTCCATATTCTAAATTTCTAGATGAGTCACCAAAGAGTCACTTGATGTCTACTTCTCTAATTAATAATTATACTTTTTCCTATGTGTCATTTAATCTCATGTTTCAATCCTAATTTTTAGTTTGAACACCAAAGTTCCCATAATGACAACATGGTTCGCATACCACTAGATGTATTTATTCCTATGCTTATGTTCCCAATTGTTCTTATTTCATTTTGTTACATTTATATTGATTTACTAGGACATTGGTCTAATTTTATGAATTCACATTTTATTTCAAGTACATTCAAGTTTTTGACATTGGAGCATGAATGAACCAATCCATAAATACAATTTATTCATCATTTCATCCTTATAAGGTAGTACTTAAGTATGCACTTTTTTTTACTTTTGTATGCACACATGTATTTAAACACACATGTTTAAGTATAGAATTATGTAGACACCTAATTTTGGTAAAATTCGTGTTTTTACATGTATTTTTCATGCCTTGTCATACCTAGTTTAATTTTTTATATTTGGATCTTTTTGGGCACTTTCCCTTCATATTGGATCCCACATAGTCTTTTGTCTTCCCCATTTCCTCATAAACACCTTAGATATATCATTCATATACATCAAGACCCATTTAATCATCCTTAATCTAACTTTATCTCTATTTTTTGGTCTTTTCCTATCATGAATGGAATCTATAGTCTATAATTTTTCTCACCTAACTTTTGGGGGTGTTTTGTATCATGTATTGATTTTCAATGCTTTGGTTGTTACTTATCTATATTTCTCATGAGCTACTTATGCACAAATGAGTCTTTATGGATCATATATATATAAATATACCCTAATATATTTATCATCAATTGTTATCCAATATTCCATCTAAGAACCCCCTTATTAAGCTACACATTGAGTATATCCATTAGACATTTGTCAAGGAGCCCACACATTGATCATGTTTTAACTTGAATCATTTATTGAAGTGTTGTGCCTACACAAATGTACCAAATTAAGGTTAAAATATAGAGCATATAGTTGTGTTTGATTATCTGTGGAGAGGACATGAAGTCATTTTCTCATTTGGGTTGGGAAAATTCACAAGCACTAGAACTACATGACCCCTAATTTAGAGCAACACTCAATGGATTCTAGTCCACTCACATTTCAAATTTTGTATATTATTGATAACTTATGTGAAATTATTGTTACATCAAAGGAAAAGTGGTTCAAAGGATTGCACACAAAAATTCATCCATAGGAAGAAAGATTCCAAGACTTATGTTTCTATTAAAGCATCTCCAAAATTTTCAAAACCTTGATAATCAAAGAGCCAAAATAGTAACACTTTTCGAGTATCAGCAATAACATTTCATAATCAATCATACAATTCTAATAAAACCATAATTGGATGTGATCAATTTTTGTCATCATTAAAAACACAATATAATTCCTAGGGTTTTTTTCTACATACCCTTAGAGCCTATTTTCCAACATTATAATTCATTTTATATAATCCATGTGTGTTTATTTCATCTATATACCTCTCCTTATATTTATTTTAATGTTTTTGGTCATTGATAGTTCATGGTACTTTTAGCTCCCCCTTTTTCCCTCAAAAAATATAAATTACTATAGTTTCTTATATTTACTTTATTTTCCTTTTTCCATAGTTTTACACAATTTATAAAGTGTTATTCACCTCGATCCATTATTTATTAAAAAAAAGACAATATAACACTACAAATTGATCTAATTACATAAAAGGAAAGTGGTAGAAAACTTGGAAAGTAAAAAAATTAAGGTTCTTAGATAAATACCAATTTGTATTTAACATGTGTACTATCATAGGCTAACATTAGTTGGAAATATGTCCAAAAACTAAGATAAAATAAAAACCCATAATTTTCCTACAATTTGAAAACTTTGGAAAATTGAATAGGAACATAATGTACTGACCTAAGCAGAAAGCACAGTCCTAGTCAATGTAGATTATGGTTATAGTCTCTATGTGCTTTTATGGAATAAATTTAATGATTGCGATCCTCTACTCCTATGCTCTAAAAATATTATTTTATTTATTAGATATGTTACATATCACCCAAAAATCCTTCTTTGTTCTTGAATCCCTATTTCCTCTTCAATGCCACTATAAAACCTTAATAATGGGGGGTAGATTTGGGAGCATGCCTTAGTCAAACCACCTTTGGGGAATAAATTTTAAATAATTCACATAAGTATAGATTTAATTTAATAATAAATCTATTCTAATATAAATATCCCAACCCCGATTCTTATCAATGAGATGAAAACAACTAGTAGATGTTATATGCTCTTTTACTAATATTTAAATTTTTCTTTTAATATAAGGGTGCTAATCTATCAATGTAATATTTTATTTTCATAACCTTAATAGATATATCTCACAATTAAATTTCTTATCTGAAATATACTAATTTACTTATCATATATGTTGAGTGTGGAGCCCTTTGGGGCTATCACATGACCATAAGAATAAATTTTGGGGGCCTAGAGAGCTCCATAAATGTGGGGAGCACATTTTTCCCCATTCCACCTTTTGTGGAACCTTGCTCCACATGTGAGTAGAATATTCCTTATATTTTGTAATTTCTATGTTTCCATATTTTGTGGAGTTAGTTATTAGATGCCTTTTCCCATGTTAACTTCCTTGATCTTAGAAAGCTAGTTGTTTTTTTGGAAAAAAGGGTGTCTTCCTTGTTACAAAGAGTTGGTTGTGATCACATGGTGTTGGTAAATGTGCCCTTGAAAGGTGGAGACCCAATTTTGGTGTGTTCCTTCATGGATGAGCTTTTGGATGAGCTTGCTAGGTGGATGAGGATTGTCACATGTTGGAGAATGCTTATCTTGGATAAGCATTGCATATTTTTCCTCCTTTTGTGGATTTTTATTTCTTTTTTATATATACATGGTGTGGTGTAGCCTTTAGAGGTTGATGATTTATTTGTAGGGTGTGGCTTTGAGGATCAGAGTCATAAGTGTAAGTCTTTTTCAAAGTACAGGTGTTCATTACAGGGTGTGGTTTAGCAACTTGTGAGATACAACATTGTGCAAGTGTAGGTGAAAGTATAGCATTTTGTGCAACATTTTCTATAAGATATTTTTCTATCTCTGTGAGAGTTCATTGTAGGTTTGTTTTTTTATTACAATTTATATTGAGAACTTTCTTGGTGGATGTGACCCACATTGGGTGAACCACGTTAGATCTGTGTTATGTGATTGATTCTTGTACTCTCCATTTTAATGTTTTCATTATATCTATGATTTGAGGAATGTTTCCATGATTCATGTTATTGCATAAGTTAGATCTGATTTATGGTTATATTAAATCTGATTTAAAAGTTTTTTAATTCCTAACAATATACTTATTAAATTCAAATAAGGACCCTATCGATGTGCAAGCTAACACACAAAAAATAATAAAAAATAAAAAATAAGAGAAAAAACATCAAACAAACAAAGACAGGGACCAAAGGGACCCACAAAGATACAAAACTAGAACTATAAACTTTTTTTGTTCAAATGAGGACCGTATAATTTATTGTTGTTCAAAAAGGACTGTACACTATGGTCATGGCAAAAACATCAAAATAGAAAATAAAATATGGGGTAAGTGCATGGAATTGGGGGGCCGAAAGGGGGTCTTAAGTGGACATGTTATTCCTAAAAAACAAGAAACCTCAACTTGTATGGATTATTTGAGACACTTACACTCAAAATTTGAAGATGTTATAAGTAAATGAATTGTAACATTTTGAGTCTAGTTTATAAACTACTATTTTTTTTAAATGGTCAAGTATAATTATGTCAAACATTTGAAATTAGAAGAGTACTATTTTTTTATAAAAAACATAGTACATAATTTGTCATGCACCCCATCATTTTTAGCATTGTTTACTCTTTTTTTAGCATTGTTTACTCTTTTTTAAACCATTTGGTAGAAAGTTATATAAGATCATCTATTTTGTAACCCTTTTTTTAAAATGTTATAATGAATTTTTTTATACTAATTTTACAAATCAATAGAGCCTAAAATATTATTAATAATGCATAGCTGACCATGCATCCCCCTAAGAGAATTTAAAAATATCAATTTTTTTCTTGAATGTGTATAGAATTAGGTCTAGTTTGTAACCTTATAATTCTTTTCCAATTTGAATCAACAAAATGAAAGATACATAAACAAAGATAAACATGTATAGTTGTGGCATATATTGATATAAAAATACATACTTAGAAATATTTATAAATAAAACTTGAAAATTAATATATATCTATATAATTTAGAAAGAGGAGAGTGTGCTTGATGTTTTAGTCATATTTTCAAGAAATTTTTTGATAAAATTCATAGTGTTTAGAATTGAATAAGTTGCATTTTATTTTTTTTAGTCAAAAACACACATTCATTTGTGTGTTTAGAGGTCTATGCCTTAAGCTCAAGAGTCCAAGAAATTCTCAAGCCTTGAAGAATATGTTTGAAATGTAAAACATAAGAGCCATGTACATGGAATAACTACGTATATGAAAACTTGCATATGCAAAATAGCTTATTATTACATTGGCATGATTTTAGAAATCATTTTATTATAGTTTATTTTTTCATTTTAAAAGTTCATGCATGGAAAAAATAGCGTATATGAAATAGTTTATTATTACATTGGCATGATTTTGGCCATCATTTTATTATAGTTTATATTTTATTTTCAAAGTTCATGCATAGACTTATTCAATGTTATTTGTTAACATTAAAGTTTTGAACATAAAAAAATGTAAACCTAATTTTGACTGTAATCTTGATGTCATTTACTTGGTTAAATAGATTTGTGACTACAACATGTGATTTTAGGTTTAATTAACCCCAACTTCATCATCAATTGAGCCAATTAGTCGATTAGAGTAATAAGTGATGTGATTTGGGCAAAATTAAGACTTGTGAAAATAATTCTTACTCAAAATTATGTTAATTAGGGTTAAATCAATTATTTTATGGTTTAGGGTCTAATCGTCAAGGCAATCGGGGCCAATTTAAGCTTGTTGAGCCTATTTGTGACTACAAAATGTGTTTTTCAGCTCAATTAGCCCCAATGTCATCATAGATTGAGAAAATTAGTCAATTAGAAAAATAAGTGATGTAATTTCTACCAAATTGAGGCTTGTGAACTTAATTCTTACTCTAAAGGATGTTAATTAGGGCCTAAATCAATTGGTTTAGGGTTTATTGTTAATGATTTAGGGCTTATGGTTTTGGGTGTAGGGTTTAAGGTATAAGGTTTAGGGTTTAGGGTATAGGGTCTAATCATGAATGTAATTGAGAATAATTTAAGCTTATTAAACCTATTTTTGAATACATAAGTCATCATAAATAGATCCAATTAGTCAATTAGGGAAATTAGTGATGTGACTAAGGGCCAAATTGAGCCCTGTGAACCTAATTATTACTCTAAAATAAGTTAAGTGGGGAAAAAATGATTTGTCTAGGGTTTATGATTTATGATTTAGGGTTTAGATCTTAGGTATTAGGTTTTAGGGTTTACAATATAGGGTATAAGGTCTAATCATGAATGTAATTAGGTCTAATTTGAGCTTATTAAACTTATGTATGACTACAAAATGTGATTTTATGCTCAATTTACCCCAATGTCATCATAGATTGAGCTAATTAATCATTTGGGGAAATTAGTGATATGATTTGGGCCTATTTGAACCCTATGAACTTATCATAAAGGTAATTAGGGAAAATTTGAGCTTTTTAAACCTATTTGTGATTACAAAATGTGATTTTGGACTCAATCGGTCCCAATGCCATCATAGATTGATTCAATTAGTTAACTAGGGAAATTAGTGATGTAATTTGGGCTAAATTAAGCCTTATGAACTTAATTATTACTCTAAAAGGATGTTTATTAGGGCTAAATTGATTGGTTTAAGTTTTAGGGTTTAGGGTACAAATTTTAGGGTTAAGGTTATATGGTCTAATCATGAAGGAAATTGTAGTCATTTTGAGCTTGTTGAACCTATTTGTGACTACAAAATGTGATTTTTGGCTCAATTAGCCCCAATGTCATCACAAATTAAGCCAATTAGTCGATTGGGTAAATGAATGATGTGATTTTGGCTAAATTTAGCCCTGTGAACCTAATTCTTACTCTAAAAGATTTTAAAAGGGGATAAATTGATTTGTTTAGGGTTTATGATTTAGGGTTTAGGGATTTGGTCTTAAGGTTTAGGGTTTAGGTTTTAGGGTTTAGGGTCTAATTTTGAATGTAATTGGGACCAATTTTAGCTTGTTGAACCTATTTATGACTACAAAATGTGATTTTGGGCTCAATTTTCCCAAAGTCATCACAAATTGAGCTAATTAGTTAATTAAGGTAATTGATGATGTGATTTAAGCCAAATTAAGTCATGTGAACCTATCACAAAGGTAACTGGGGATAATTTGAGCTCTTTGTACCTAATTTTGGCTACATAATGTGATTTTAGGCTCAATTATTTCCATTATCATCATAGATTAAGTCAATTAGTCAATTGGGTCAATTATTGATGTGATTTGGGCCAAATTAATCCCTATAAACCTAATTCTTACTCTAAAGGATGTTTATTGGGGATAAATTAATTGGTTTAAGGTTTAGGGATTAGGGATTAGATCTTAGGGTTTAAGGTATAAGGTCCAATCATGAATGTAATTAGGGCTATTTGAGCTTGTTGAACCTATTTATGACTTAAAAATGTGATTTTTGGCTCAATTGGCCCAATTTCATCTTAAATTGAGCCAATTAGCCAATTAGGGCAATCAGTAAAGTGATTTATGCCAAAGTAAGCCTTGTAAACCTAATTCTTACTCTAAAAGATGTTAATTATGGATAAATAAATTTGTTTAAGGTTTAGGGTCCAAATATGAATTTGAGCTCATTGATCCTATTTATGACTATAGAATGTGATTTTGGGCTCAATTTTCCCCAATGTCATCACAGATTGAGCTAATTAGTGAATTAGGGTAAATGGTGATATGATTTGGACCAAATTAAGCCACATGAAACTATCACAAAGGTAATTAGGGATAATTTGATATTTTTAAACATATTTGTGACTATAGTATGTGATTTTAGGCTTAATTATCCCCAATGTCATCATAAATTTAGTTAATTAATTAATTGGGGAAATCAATGATGTGATTTGGGCTAAATTTAACCTTGTGAACCTAATTCTTTTTCTAAAAGATATTTATTGGGGATAAATTGTTTGGTTTAGGGTTTGGGATTTAGGGCTTAGGGTTTAGGGTCTAATTTTAAAGGAAATTAGATCCATTTGAGCTCATTGAACCTCTTTTTGACTATATCATGTGATTTTTTGCTCAGTTAGCCCTAATGTAATCATAAATTGAGCCAATTAGTCAATTGGGGAAATCAGTGATGTGATTTGGGATAAATTAAACCTTGTGAACCTAATTCTTACTCTAAAGGACATTAATTAGGGCTAAATTGATTTTTTTAGGGTTTAGGATTTATGATTTAAGTTTTAGGGCTTAGGTCTTAGGGATTGGGGTTTAAGGTCTAATTGTGTTCATTTAATTAGGACCAATTTAAGCTCGTTGAACCTATTTATGAGTATGGAATGTGATTTTGGGAAATTAGTCAATTAGGGTAATTAATGATATCATTTGGGCCAAATTGAACCTATGAACCTAATTTTTTTATGGTTTAGAGTTTAGAGTTTAATTTTTTAGTGTTTAGGGTTTAGGTTTAGGATCAATTGTGAAAATAATATACACATCAAATAATGCATACACAATTTTAACACATATATTTTTAACATGTACTGGTCATGTGGGTTGTAAAATAGTACAAATTATAGTAGGTTAATGTCTTTTTTTCACATGGATACTTTTATCCCCTCTATATTATTCTATATTTCATTATGCACATTGAAGGTATATTTTTTAATGAATTCATTATTGTTCCCACCCTCAAAATTAGAGAAAGGTTTGTCTAATCATAGTTGGTTATACAGTACAGGTTTATTTTATAATAATTTGTTCATTATCCCCACTTGGTACTACACAACACGTAGGTCTATTTTTTAATACTTTGATCATTGTCCCCACCCTCTAAATTTTATAAATTTTTGTAACCATGGGTGACAGAAATTATACTAGTGGGAAGAAGAAGTTAAAGTGCAAAACGATGGAGGAATTAGAAGTGATGAGAGAAAAACAAAGGTAGTGAATGCAAATAATTCATGAAGTTAAGTCTACTATCCCTAATAAATTGAATGTCAAAAATAAATTATGATGAAATGAATAATGATAGTATACCAAGTTTTGAAAGACTAATTGTCAATTTTGATAGTATACAAAATTATAATGCAAGTCCACATTAAAATTTTATGGTTTTTAATTTTGGTGATGATGATAATATGCATGATGATTTACCATCTAATAATGAATAAACTTTCATGGAAACACCAATTGTAGAAATTAATAATGAAGAAAACAATATGGGAACATCATTCAATGAATAAACTACTAATGAAGAAAATAATATGGGAACACCATTCAATGAAGAAACTACTAATGAAGATAATAATATGGAAACACAAAATCGACCAATTTTAGTACTAAGAACACCTCCTAGGATTTTCAAAAGAAAACCATTGTATCTAATTAAACTACTAAAAACATTTTGAAACCAATGCATAACAAAATGTCTAACTACCATATGAGAAGAAAAGTTGAAAGAATTCATGACTAACACTTTGAAAAATTAAATGAATCTCAAAGATGTCAATTTTTTTTACATTGATGAGATTACATATGATGAGACTACAATGAATATCCTAGGACTAAGAACATCTAATATTGATGGTCAAAACAAAGTAATTATTGAAAATATACATAATACATACTATGAAGTAGGTGTGAAGAAATGCACCAAAGATGGTAAGGCTACCTGACACATTATTACAATTTATATTATAAGTTTTCAAACAAGGAAAAAAGCTTGATTAGACAAAAAAGTAGAGTATTGAACATAAATAGAAAAACACTAATGAAAGCAACTAAGAGATGTAGAATAATTGATGTTGTTGATAACAATGACTTGTGGGCATTCTCTGATAGACTCCCATGGAAATAAAAGGCTATATTTGATTCCCTAAAAGATTTACTTGCATAATTTTATAAATATAACACAAGGGTATCACCTAATATAAGAGATGTAGTGAAAATAAGAGTTGGTTCTCATAACCATCAACCACATACAAAACATTTTTTGGATATGACTCAAACACAATTATACTCTAAATTTGTTTTAAAATATCCACAAAGTTCTATTATTTAAATATATTTTTAAATGGTTAAACCTTTCTATGTGAAAATCAATCACACATGCACCACTTATTGTTGTAGGCAACACATTGAATTTTTCTATGCATTATGATGTCTTTTGTCATGTTCATTTTACTTTGCATATTGACAACATTTTTTCAGGAGTGTAGAATGGAAGATCCACCAAAATCAGCAAGGAAATTTATTCCAACCATTTTTGTGAAAGACCAAAAGGAATTTTTTTATAACAAATCATGTTTGGATAGAACTTGCAACATTTGTGGTGGATTGACAAAAATAAAAAATTATACCCATGAGGAGAGTACACACGAAATTTAACAAGAATTAGTTGGTTTTAGTAAATATAAATCTATGCCATATCAAATAAAATATGGAAAGGAATCTAAAAAGTGTGAGCTTGTTACAGAACAAAAACCTATTTTTAAATTTATGCTCAAATTTAGGGAGGAAATTGTTTATGAGTATGCAAGGCACACACATAGAGCTCAATGGTTAGATGAAGAATTTAATTTAAGCAAGGAAACATTCCCACTTCTCACTATTGTTTTATTAGTTGACTTTGTAATTATACAACCACAAAGGAAGGTTTATTCATAATACTATAATTCATTACAAGTTTCCATTGTGCATATAGCATCCATGCACACACCTGGCAGTATAGAGCATGATCATAAAATATTAATAGAGTAATACTTATATGGAAGTGATGATCAAACACATTCTATATAGTATGTGTAAGTTTGTTTTTAGATGTTTTATGGAAAGTTGAGTGAAAGGAACATTACTTTCAATCAACATTATATTTGGCAAGATAATTGCACATCATAATTTAAGAATGCACAGATGTTCTATTGACTAAGCAAGATACATGTGACTACAAAATATTTGGAGTTTAACTAAAGAAATATAAGGAAAAGGGGGTCATGATGGTGTAGGATCATGTGTGAAAAAATCATTTGCATGAGAGGAGTTGAAGTTTGAATATGTTGATATGATAAATGTAAAAAATATAGCTGAATGGTGTAATGAGAAAATGGCCCATGGTACTCAAGAAAACTCTAGTGTTCATGGATAATTTTGGTTGATGGAGGAAGAATAATTGGAAAGATATGAATATTGTATGATATTAATAGGATTTAGTGAGTTTTACTCAATTCATAGTTCAAATGTAGGTTTTTGGATAATTTATATGATGCATATGGCATGATTTTGTTATGCATACATGGAATTTGTTTGGAATGAGTATGAGACATAAGAGTGGGTCAATGAATGGATTTATAGACCTCTAAGTTTAATTGACACATATCAAGTTCCACCAATATTGCAACTTATAAATATGACATCATTACATATCTTTGACCATGTATCTAAGCATATATGAAATTAACTTGAAAGCATATGTTATGTATTAAATTTGGTATATATATTGATATACCATTATTAAAGAACCCTTTATTTTGTGATGTATGGCGTGTTTATGTCGTTATTAAAAATGAGGATGATGACAAGACAAACTACTACTTGTTATGGTGTGTAGACAAAAATTGACTTCTACGGTCACAGATGGAGAAAATATTTACTATCCCATTGGGTTTATGGTAGTTAATAAAACTTGGCTTTGATGAGATCCTATTAAAAATTTAGTTGTTTGAAGATTATGAAATACATAGGAAGACAATTATTGATGCCTCTAAATGTATCACAAGTGCCCTCAGTATTCAAAGAACAATTCTCATTTTATAATTCTGGGAATTTAGAGCATGAATAGTAGGTTTTAGCAAATTATGTTACCTATGGTGAAATAGCGGTAGAGCAATGTTTAACTATTACACAAAATTTATATTAATTGATGATTAGGAGCCACCATGGTCCAAATATTTACAAAGTGGGAGTATTTATGCTATCACTGGTGAATTTTGATCTAAGTTTAAACTACAGACTAATCTAAATGGATATTTACAATGAAATCTAAACTAAAGTGATCTAGTTAAAAAAGAAGCAAAAGATAAGGGTAAGGCAAAAAGAGAATAAGTGATTTTTTATCTTAGCCTCAAACATTATGACAAATTTTCAATTACAAATGAGTATGCATTTAACTAGTATATAGTGCAAAATAGAATAAGCTCATATCTCACTACACACCAAGAAAACTTCAAAGGATGATATAAAGAAGTATAAGTAAGAATTGAATTTACTTTAAATACTTTTATATCACAATTAAATAGCATTGGCACATCATAATGTAGAGCAAATAAAATGAAGCAAATTCAAGATCATTCAACTAATCTAGCATAAGCACAAATCAACAACCCTGTAATCAAAGATGCAACTCAAAATTCATTGAAACCATTCAAATTTAAGACTTCAAACTAGAAATTGAGATAAAACTCATATAAAAATTGACACAAACAAACTTGGATAATATTTTTATAATTCTTTGATTTAATTAACTACTCAAAGTATACAAATTTTTTCTCAAAAATCTCTCTCTTACAAAATGGTAATACTACCTTTTATAGGAGGATAAGGCAATATACCGATCAATTTTAAGATATAAATAATAAATACAATTGTCCTTTTTCTACAAAGTTCTATAATACAGTTGATTTTCTAAAATAAACTAACCTAGAGGTGAATATGCTAACAGACTAGCATATGAATTTACAAAAGAATATTCCATTTTCAAAATGTTACAAAGCTTTTCAAAATGTTACAAAGCTTTTCAAAATGTAATACTATTTAATTCATGGGCCGTATGCTTGAGAACTTGATTATTTCTGCTAAAGGATATTTATGGCCTTTTGATGTTGTTCATTAACAAGCTCCAAGTCCACAACTAGTTTTCAAAGACACTCTTCCTCTTTGTCAGCTATCTCATTCAATTCCCTGTCATTTCTAGCCATAGCTTCCTTGATGCTTTTTGCCTCAGCTATCCTTTCTCTTGCATTAAGTATCATGTCTAGGATCCTACTATTATTTACTTTAGACTAGCCTTGACTCTTATTTCTTATTTCATATATCACCAAAGTGTCCCTATGTTTGAATTCATCATCTACTATGATGCCTAAGATAGTGGTTTGTGTAGGGTCAGTGAGCATTATCCCACAGAGCTATTCAATCCTTTCTATTAGCTCCTTATCATCCCTTAAGAGTCTCTCTAGTTCTTGTGACCAAGCATTCAAACTCTAGACTTTGTCAATAACAATTCCCAAAATTACATTCAAATGTTCCAAACTAATTGTTTTGAACCTGGGGATTTGAATTTCAACCCAGATGTTAACCCTATTATTTTATCCTCTAAAGCTTACCATTGGGCTATTAGATCCTTGACCACTGTATTCTACTGCACTAATGCACTCTTCCTTAGCTTCATTATTTTCAATGCATCAATCATGTCAAAGAAGGATTCATCAAGCATTTTGACCATTGCCTCAGGTATTGATAAGATAGCCTTTGTTTCCAAATTTTTCATTTTCCTTATCTAGGTTATATATCCTTTTCTTCATGCCCCTAATGCCTTCTCTAACTTGAGTTGAGTGAGCCTTGGTCGATTTTTCAATGTCTTCTACATGGATGGGATGCTCACTAGGCCTCTGGCCTCCAACTAGAGTTAAGCCTACAAATGGCTCAACCTTTTGAAAGGTGAATTCTTCAGTCCCCACCATGGCCTTTCTAGTTGTCACTCTTTCTAATTTGGTTGTCTTAAGATTGAATTACACAGTGGTAGTGGGTTCTATGTACTTTAGAGGTTCAAAAGCCTCCATCTTTATGTTGTTTGATGTTTTTAGAGCATCCATTTATTTGTTATATGACCTTGTAGTGGTCACCACTCTTATTTCTTCCTCCTCCTTCATCAAATCCCTTATCCATGGCTTGATATCATGATGTACATCAATATTTATAGTTTAGGTCAAGGCCCATGAGTGGGATAAGGAGGGGATCTTATACATTTTCCCATAGATAAACTAATCAAGGATGATTGGTCCATGAATGGGTTATTCATCATTGAATAAGTTGATTTCACTCATGGGGTGAGTGAAAATAAACTTGGACTTATTTTTTTCAACTAAGACTATTGCCAATTCTAGTTTTCTCTTCCTTAATAGTGCCACTAGGACTAGATCCAAGGCAACTTCCTTCCTTTATTCCTTTTTAGACTCCTTTATTTAGGCATAGGATCCCTCAGCATATTCTTCCTCTTCATCAGATCCATATGCTTTAGCAAGGACCTTGAGGGCATCTTCCACTGTCTCATCAAGCTCCAAATCAATCATGTCTAAGAATTCAATGGGTGATTTTGGACTTTGAGGCAGGGTTAAAGATGATGGTCCCTGACTAGGTCTCTCTTCTAACTTTTCCTTGTTAGGATGTTATGCAATCTATTATTGGGACTGGTGCCCTTCCATTTTTGGTTATTCTTAAGGGGGCCTTGAAGGACCAAGTAATAAATGATACTACAAGGGCTTCATTTTCCATATATCTCTAGGGGGCTTATGATCATTGGCCAATCTATGTTTAATTCTAATGTTATGTCCCTTAAGCCTAGCCAATATTTCTTCAAAATTATTTGCTTTGATGTATAAGGTGTCATGGACACCAAGTTTGTTCTCATATATTGGCTTGGGCAATTGCTTAGATTTCAAATGTGTGGGGACTGTGCCCTTAGGGTCCCATTGCTTTAGCTCATCTAGCTAAAATCCAAAGGAGCCTCTATGTCTAGAAATAGTGTCCACATATTTCAAATCTTATAAAATAGTTTTATTAATTATCAAAGGAAAGGGATGGTGGAGGCATTTCATTTGATCCTTGCATATTCCATCAACATCATGAAGAAGTTGATATGTAATTTATTGCTCTGCTAGTTTGGTGGTAACATAGATGGGCAACTTGTAAGGTTGAATCAAAATCCCTTCAATTTTGATCATAGTACAATCTAGATACAACTAGATGTCTCCCATTAGATATACATATTTCTTAATTAGATGGCTAATCCTAGGCATGGGAATCCCTATAATGGCTTCTACTAAAGTAAGATAAACACAATCATAAATGAACTGCATGTTGTCTCTATATTTGAAAATGTGTAGTTTAGAATAATGGTGGGAGATTGTAAATCTGCCCTCAAGTGACTAATTTTTTATATAAGTTATATTGGTAGAGGCTAACAAGGCATCCAATAGATAGGACATCATGAAGAATAAGTTATTATTTTTATTCTTAATGGTTGTGAATTGTTGTTCTAGATGGATGTTGATCATCTCTCTAATTGGGGGCATAAGCTCTTTCTCTACCATGAAATAGACATAAGATACCCAAATCTTATTGACATATATGATGGATGAGGCCCCAGATATTCTATTTAATATAGTTATAATTACCCTAATGCTATTTCTAAATTAGGAAACTAATATTCTTCCTACAGGGTCCCAGATTACATGGTTCCCTTAGAACAGCCATGGCCTAAGGATGGTGTCTAAATCATTATTTCCATTCCATTCTTTACTGATGGATAAATCTACTTGAGGTTTTCCTAGTTTGTAATATCTTTCAAAATCCAATGGGAAAATGTATGCAATTATCCTAGAGCTTCCTTCATGAATTATCCAACCTTGTTCAATTCTATAGTCTTTAAAAATAAGAGCAAGGATGTCAATATAATGGAGTACCTTGGGTTTAGTAGCATCTTGGTGGAGACTTACCATTTGGACTAAAACCAAGTCATAGTACCTCTAAATGATGGTGGAAATCTTTTTTTCTTCTTTAGTGATGGATTTCATCTCCTTAATGGTCTAGAAGAGCTCAGCCTAGTTCCTATTACCCATGTTTAATATTGAAGTGTCCAACTCTATGTCTTTGAAAAACCTTCCCTCATTGTCTATGGATAGATATAGCTTTGTCTCATCCCTTTATTTTCACCTCTGACCTACCATGGCTTACTAGTCTTGAAAATTACTAATAATCAGATTGTAAATGGTTCTTGGGTAAATTCTTCTTGCTCAAATTACAATTGAACTCCTTTTAGCTTAATTATGATCAATCCAAATTCAAATTAGGGTATTTTATACAATTTTGGGGCTCTCTAAAATATTTATTGGCAATGACTAGCTCTGACTTAGGCTCATTCATACCTTAGATTTGATTTTGATCTTTACCTTTAAACATTTGCCCTTTTGAGCTCACAAAATTTTCTATTTTATCATTTTGTGCTTGTGTGGTGATTATTTGGCAAATTTCATGGTATTTTTCATAAATTCCTTCAAAGTACTATTCATTTTCTTTTGAAAATTTCCCTTTTGTTTTGTGCCATTAGATCATCATCCATGGATAAACGTGGGTCATTGATCATGATCTGGGATCTCGCATGTTATTGGTTATCTCTACATCTAGCCTCTTGGTTGTGCCACTTAGCACCTTTACATGTTTTTTTGAGTTTTTTACTTTACATCAATCACATATTAAACATGCATCTACCATGTGTCAAGCCTTTATATTTTCGGTTTCTATTGAATTGTCTTCGGTGATTTTGCACTGTTAGATCATCTGGGTCTGACAAAGTGTGAGCTACTAATCCTACAAGATGCATAAACTTTATTCAGTACATGGTCATGTTTTAGGATATAATTTCACCCTTTGTGGGAAAATTTCTTAGGCTCTCTCACTCCTATCTAGAAGCATTGGGATAACCTTAGGTTGTGGGTATCTTGTAGTGAGGTTGAACCTCTAGGATTTTTAATGAGGCTAGTTCCTTAGATGCTTCACTTAGCTCTTATTTGACACAATAACATCTAATGTTGACTAAGGAAAAGGAATAGGAGGATAACATAAAAATTAAATTTGAGATAAGGGACGTGATACACCAAATAGAGGGTGATCCACATTTAGACTAGGAACCTTAATGACTACTTCTGAACTTAAACAAGACACAGTCTAGCTAATCCTATCTCAAGGCCACAAATTATAAATATTTTGTGTGGAGGTCAAAGGAAAACCTACAATTTGAAAGATAGAAAGAGATAGGTCTATATGAGACACTATAACTTGTGACACTTCAAGAAAGGTACCAATGTCTAGCACTTTACACAACCTATAAGGAACCAAATTAATTAAAGCAAGATATGTAGAGAATCTACAAATGATGAAAAGAGACATACATCTGCAAGTTAAACTCTAATAATGCACACTTGAATTCAAAAAAAATTAGAAATTTGTCTTTTATTTCTTCAAGAGAGTGTTACAAGGAAATTTTGGCAGAGTAACTCTATCATGAGTCAAGGGATCAATTTTAAGGCTCAAAGGCCTCTATATATAGCAAAAGAGGATGAGATAAAAATGGGCTTGCATGAGAAATGGAGAGGGATGTCATAAATGGATGCAACCACCACTATGTCTTTACAACTACCTTGACCATAGGATGATCCATCTAAGATCAGCATAAATCTCTTCGAGCCCTTCATGCATTCAAGTCTCCATTTTTGGAGTTGAGAGAGTTATGTCATTGATATTTTCATGTTCCCACTAAGTTTACATGATTTGATCTCTTAAATTTAAAATCTATCATGCTCCTTACTATTGTTTTAGACTTATATATTTTCTATTAAAATCAATACCCCCTTGGATTTTTTCATGTCCATCAATTTGCTTGTGCATGGATGCCTATGAGTCATTGATCTCCTACCAATTGAATGTGTCTTTGACACTTGTCATGCATACTTTCTCCATTGAGATTCATTAACCCTTTGACCTCTAATCACCATTGATCTTAAATGTAATATTGATTATGCATCGTCAGATCTAGCTCCCAAAATGTTGCCATGCATCATCTTTACATTTGGCTAGAGACCCCTTGGATGGTTTTTTAATGTCAATAGCTAATTTATTTTGAGATTTTTCTCTTATGGGATTGAATCTTCATAAATCTATTTCACCCTTTCAACTTTGGATTATTTTTACTAAGCTAATTCCTTCAAGCTTCAGAAATGGACTTTTCCTTTGGACAATTTGTTTGAGACATTTCATCTTTTGAAAATGCCATTTCTGAAGGGAAGAGACCCTTCAAGTTTTTTGAACTGCACCTTTATGAAAGGAAAATACCCTTTTGGACTTTGAAAGTGGCCCCTTTTTTGATGAGAAAATCCCTTTAGAAACTTGAGAAAACCCCTCCAATTTTGTGAAAATGATCTTTTGGGAAAAGTGTTTTGGCCTTTTACAAAGGGAAAGTACCTTTTAGATTTTATATTTGGGCACTTTTCTTGAAGAGATAATCCTTTAGAACCTTTCCTTCAGACAAATTGTCTGAATGAATTCCAACACTTAGTCGAAAACAAAACTCCTAAAGAGAGAACACTTAACCAAAAAAGAAAAAAGTCCTTTGGGAAATTGTGTAGACAATTTTCCCAAAAGGAAATTAAAACCTAGCTTAGAAAAGGCCCAAAATAATGATCTTTTCCTTAGTTTCCATATAGATTCTGAAAGAACAAACAAGTAAAGACTTAGCTAAAAGATATTTTGCACTTAGATTTTTGGCTTGCAGGCTTATCCTCGAACACTACTGGCTCACCCTTGAAAACCTTGCTTAGATCCTTCTCTAAGCCCCCTTTGATCCATTGCTTCATAAAACTATGTGAGAGCTTTATATGTGGGCCAAAAATGGCTAACCTATTTGGTGGCTCATAAGGGTTTCATGCCTATCGATGTAAGAGAACCTAGACCAGTTGGTCAGAGTCTAATCCATTGGGTGCAGACTATCCATTTGTGTTCAACACATTGACCTAGTGCTAATCCTACTCTAACCTCTCTTGAAATAAAAATAAGGGCCCAAAATGACAAATTAGAATAGATTTCCCAAGGCAATTATTGAAAGGAAATTATCCTAGAATAAAATAAAGACAACAGACAAATGTGCTTGAAACAACACTTGGAAGAATTTAAACAAAACTAATCAAATATATACACCCTAAAACTATGTGTACCCTTTCCTCCTAGATCAAAGGGAAAGTTTGATACTTTTCTTGCATCATGAGATAATGGATTGAATAAGGCATGCAACTTCTTGACCCTTGGTCTTGATGTCTGCTTCTTCTTTATTGCAACTATCAGCTTCTTCATCATTATGCTCAATGAGAACTAGGCAACTCCAACTAGGTCAGCTATGTGAATCCAGATAGTCTCAAATTCTTTATATGGATCCTTAACTACAACCTCCAATGTTGGCTTAACAAGGCATACCTCTTTGATTTCTATGGTGTCTTTAGTAGGACTGGGCTTGTTCTTTATTTCATGTTTTTAAGTTCATCAAAGAGCTGATAACCCATTCTAAAGACCTAAAATAAGTCCACATCTATAATGAAATCTTGAGGTGGAAGAGTTGAAAGACTACCCACTCCATCCCCTTTGATTTTCTTGACAAGTTTTCTCTCTTTGGATGCAACTAGACCATAGTTTCCTTGGAGAAGAACATAGCCAACTCTCAAGATCTCAAATAAGTCCTCAAATGAGCCTTTTGACTGATTGTTAACCTCTGATTGCTTCACAAGTTCATCAATTTGATCACCTATTTCATTCATTTCCTCATCCTTTCTATAACATGGTAGTTCATCCAAGGAAATGACAACCCCCACCCCCTCATTCTCAACATAAATTGGTAGCTTTGCATCCTCAATAGTGCGGTCTATTTCATGCACAACTATAAAAGAGTCTTCAATATGTTCTCCTTTGTTCAAGAATGTTGAGTTGATTTTTTTCTTACCAAGGGGGGGGATATGGTGATTTATTCCTCTTAGTCACTTGTGGCATCCTATTTCTCATCCTCTTTGGATGCATCTTCTTGGTTTTCCTCATAGAGGAGAGGCTCTTTCTCAAATAGTGGCATAATAGATTCTTGAAAACACTTAATAAGGTGAGAAAGGTTTAGGGAAGTTACCATATGTTCCTGATTTTGTTCTTGAATTTGCTCTAATTGGATCACCTTCACCTCCTTTTCAAAATTATTTGCCTCTTGAATGGCTCTCCATGAAGGAAAGGCTTTTGGATTTTGAGGGGAAAGGGGTGGAGGTTATAAGGTCTCTTTTCCGACTTCAAGAATCACCACCTTTTCCTTCTTTTGCCCACTACTCTGAATGGATTTCCAAGATGGGAAAGATAGAGGATCTCCTTTGACCTTTTGATTTTCTTTTTCCTCTTCTTTCCTTGTCTTCACTTCTAAGTCTCTAATTTGTTCTCTTGAAATAGCTCATCCTTAAGGTGGTTAGGAATAGAAGAAGGCTCTTAAAGAGGGATGATAGAGATTTGTAGGGGTTCATATCCTTATTTATCTTGGACTCTTAATTCTAGATCTACCTTATTTTTCCCACTCCATGACTTTACCACTTAGTTCTAGCTTGGAACCTTGAAGGATTTCATTAGGGGTTCTTGGGGAAGAAAGGAGCCTTGGATCTCAGTGGCAGGCTATTTTACAACAAGCTCTTCATTTTTTTGGTAACTCCTTTGAATAGATTTCCAAGAAGCAAAGGTTTGAGGAACATATGAAGGACTTGGAACATTCAAAGGAGCACTTGAAATGGTCACTTGAGGAGGAATGGATGGCATATAAGAAGGCTAAGGTGGTGTATATGTAGGCACAAAAGGTTGGTGAGGTTACCCCTATTTTTTCACAAATCCTTTCAGCTTGTCTTCAATGCTCTAAATGTAACTATCTATATCCATCATGTCACCTATGAGATTGTTCCAATTTTCTCTCTCAATAGGTTCCCATTCTACTTTTATTTTTCCTAATGACCCTCTCACATTATGGATCTGGTGAGTAGGGACATCTTGAACATAACATCTTTGTGAGCACAATCCTAAAGCATGCTTGTCAAGGCTTATTAGAGTCTACCTAAGTGTTGATATGGATGAAACATGATAGGGTTGATGAGGAGAAATATTATGATGGGCTTGCTACCCATAGGAGTGATCAGGGCAATATTCTTGCATTTATAGATCATGAGGATGTTGCCAAAGTTTATCATAGCCTTGATAGGTTTCTTGATAGGGTAGATAGGCATTATATGGATATTCACCATAGCTATTCATATTAGCCTCATATGTCAAGTGAGATGCAGGAGCTAATTAAAATCTACAAAGAAATAAACCTAGTCTACTCATAACTAGAAGATTTGATTTAGAGTCACCATTGGTGTTAATTACTTGATTCCAAAAGTTGATAGAGGAGAGACACACCAATGATCTTCCTCACCTTGCTCCTACCAGGCATGCAAGAAACTATTGTAGGCTAGAATAACACCCTTTTTAGGAGAATTTCTCAAGATATCTCACTCTTATCTACAAACATTGGGACAACCTCAGGCTATGGGTATCTTGTAGTGAGGTTGAACCTCTAGGATTTTTAATGAGGCTAGTTCCTCATATGTTTCACTTTAGCTCTTATTTTCCACACTAAAATATACTATTGACTAAGGAAAAGGGATAGGACGATAACATAAAAAGGAAATATGAGCTAAGGGAAGTGATGCACCAAATAGAGGGTTATCCACATTCAAACTGAGAACCTTAATGACTACTTTTAAACTTAAACAAGACACAATCTAGTTGATCCTATCTCAAGGCCACAATCATAAATATTTTGTGTGGAGGTTGATGGAAACCCTACAATTTTAAGGATAGAAAGAGATAGGTTTGTATGAGACACTATAACTTGTGACACTTCAAGAAAGGAACCAATGTCTAGCACTTCACACAACCTATAAGGAACCAAAATAATTAAAGCAAGATACGTAGAGAATCTATAGATTATGAAAAGAGACATACATCTACAAGTTAAAGTCCAATAATGTACACTTGACTTCAATAAAAATTAGAAAGTTGTCTTGTATTGCTTCAAGAGAGTGTTATAAGGAAATTTTGATAGAGTAACTCTATCACCAATCAAGGGATCAGTTTTAAGGCTCAAAGGCCTCTATATATAGTAGAAGAGGATGAGAGAAGAAGGGGCTTTCATGAGAAATAGAGAGGGATGTCATAAATGGATGCAACCACCACTATGTCTTTGCAATTGCCTTGACCATGGGATGATCCATACAACATCACCATAAATCTGTTCAAGCCCTTCATGTATTCAAGTCTCCCTTCTTGGAGTTGAGAGAGCCATGTCATGGGTAGTTGCATGTTCCCACAAAGTGTACATGATTTGATCTCTTGCATTTAAAACTTGGTAAGCTCTTTAATATTATTTTAGACTTATATATTTTCTATTAAAATTGATAACCCCCTTGGCTTTTTGCATTTCCATCGATCTAATTATATATGGATGCATGTGAGTCATCAATCTCCTACCAATTGAATGTGTATTTGACATTTGTCATGCACACTTTCACCCTTGAGATTCACTATCCCATTTTAACTCCACTCATCATTTATATTCAATGTAAGATTGATTATGTGCCATCAAATCTAACTCCTAAAATGCTACCATGTGTTGTCTCTGCATTTGGCCAGAGACCCCTTTGATGATTTTTGAATGCATATGGCTACTTTTTTTTGGGTCATTTCTCCTGTAAGATTGACTCTTCATAAATATATTTTGCCCTTTTGACTTTAGATTATTTACACTGGGCCAATTCCTTTAAGATTCAAAAATGGACATTTCCCTTAGACAATTTATTTGGGACATTTCATCTTTTGAAAATGCCTTTTTTGAAGGGAAGAGACCCTTCAATTTTTTTAAACTGCACCTTTTTGAAAGGAAAATACCCTTCTAGACTTTGAAAGTGGCCCGTTTTATGTTGAGAAAGCCCCTCAGAAAATTTAGAAGACCCCTCTAATTTTGTGAAAATGATCTTTTGGGAAAAGTGTTTTGGCCTTTGCAAAGGGAAAGTACCTTTCAAATTTTCTATTTGGGGCACTTTTCTTGAAGAGATAATCCTTCAGAACCTTTCCTTAGGATAAATTGTTCAAATAAATTTCAACACTTAGTCAAAAACAAAACTCCCAAAGAGAGAACACTTAACTAAAAAATAAAAAATTCCTTTGGGAAATTGTGCAGACAATTTTCCTAAAAGGAAATTGAAACCTACCTTAGAAAAGGCCCAAAATAATTATCTTTTCCTTAGTCTCCTTACAAAATATGAAAGAATGAATAAATAAAGACTTAGCTTAAAGAGATTTTTCACTTAGCTTTTTGGCTTGCAAGCTTATCCTTGGACACTACTAGTTGACCCTTGAAAACCTTGCTTAGATCCTTCTCTAAGCCCCCTTTGATCCATTGCTTCATCAAACCATGTGAGAGATTTATATGTGGGCAAAAAATGGCCAACGTGTCATAGAAAGGAACTTAGGCTAAAATATTTTAAGCTAAGTTCATTTCATGTCAATAAACATGCCATAGACTTAGGCTAAAATATTTTATACCAAGTTTTAAAGTATGATATCAAATGACCCCTCAAATGATATATAACATGCCCCTTTGTCTAAGTAAAATATTTGAAGAGATTGAATTTGATGACCTCATGGACATCAAATGATGTTCATGAGAATGTAAATTTTAATATCATGAAGTTATTTAGTTTTTGGTGGGCTTAAAGTTGACATCCTCAAAGACATCAATGACAGCCTCGTAAACATAAAATGACAATCATAAAAATGTCAATTTAATCTCTTCAAATTCTTACGTTATAGAGATCTTGGATTCAATTCACTCCATCCAATCAAGATCCATGATGGAGCAAGAGCCATCTAATCAAAATCTAGGTGAGTACATGCCATTGGTTCAAGGTCTTGTTAACATTAAGCTTTATATATAGGATCACCATGTGGCAGCTTTGTGAGGCTTCTGAGCTTTGACCCTATTGACCCTGAGGATGACCCATAGGTCATTGATCTTTATCCAAGTCCTTGAGAAGGTGACACTTTTCATCCACATGGGACTCCTTTGGTCCTTTGACATTTCAACATTGTCCTCACTTTGTTTGATCAAGATGCATGATGGAGCGAGAACCATTAGATCTGTAAAAGGCAAAAAGTGTTTAAGTCAGGGCTTGGGGTGATCAGGACTTAGGCTAAAGTGTTAATACTAAGGTATCATTCATGTTAATAAATATGATAGGATATTATAATTAATACTTTAGGATAAATAGGTAACAAAGGGGACCGCATTATAAAATTAAAAGGGACCCTACCAATACAAATGTTAGACTCATTTAGAAATAAAAGGGGGGGAAATAAAAGGGGCCCAGTAGGACTTTCAGGTTAAGGTTTGGTCATGTTAAGAAAGATGACCAAGCCTTAACATGAAAATCAGGCTTAAGTCCAAATTAATTTGAAATATTTTTATCAATTTGCTCTTTCCAAACGTAAATTTGGACCGAGGACTTAAGCTAGGGTTTTCTGAAGGAGGGTCTTTAAAACATGAATCTAGGCCTGAATTTTCATAGACCAAAGGCTAGTAAAAGCCTAAATGAAGATAAATTGTGAGGATCTAAGCATGATTCATTCATAAGGGCTCCATGAAACCTTCAACTTATCACATGAAGGGCAATTATTAGCAACATTAGGTAACCTTAAGGTAAAGCCATAAACTAGCAAGCCAACTTTATCAAAGTAGATGATCTTCTAATTCTAATAATATTCAAAACATGCCATGTGTTTAGTGTTAAGGTTAAAATTATCTCAAAGGTCCCAATTTTCAAAAATGGGGTTATGTTGACCTTAAAAAATGGTGACTTCTAAGGAAACATAACAATATGTTAGAACTCAGAGGCTCTGGTTTGGGCAAGTGACTAGGTCACCTATTTCACTTGATCTATGCCATCATCAAGATCAGTTCATGGTTGTAACAAGATTTTCACATTTAGAATTAGAGTCAAACATTAAGACGTATCCATGTTGTGTGTGTGTTTTGATTACACTTACTATTTTCCATGGGATTCTAGAGATAACTTCCAATTTTTATGCAATTAATCATTAACATTGACATAGAGCATATTTGGATATCCATTAAGGACCATGCTTCTAGTTCAAAGAAGGCTGGGGCATTGCTCTACTACCAACCAAGAATCTATAGCCCTAATATAGATGCCTTTGGCTCCACTCATATCCTTGCTTCATTGCCAGTTAGGCATCTATAGCCCTAATGGAGGTTGCTAGAATCACCTTTGCTTGAAAAAACTTTTGATTTTGTAATAAGTTCTATTTTTTGTATTTTTATATCTTTTAGGCTTTTAGCAAAGGTTAAAAACTAGGGTAGTCAAGTTGAAGGATTTGGTCAATTTTTTTATCATCAAATAATCACCTATGGTTGTGACCTTTTTGTTAGGCAAGGATTTTTGCTAAGTGCAAGCATGGTTCTACCCTAGTAGCTCAAGCTTTCATTTCACATATCCAACTCTTCTTAAGACCAATTTTAGATCAGAATAATGTTTAAGTTATCATAAAATAGTTAACTTATTCATCATTCCTTGCTAGTTCCTCTAAATTATAACATTGAGCTATATTTTAAATCCATGGTTAACATGTGCATGAGGTGCATACCGATATTTCTAAACTTCAAGAGTTTCAAGCAAACTGAATGAACTTTAAGCTAAGGGTTATCCAAAAGGACTTTTTAGAAGTAAGGAACAAAGTAAAAAGAAATAAACACATAATAAAAATAATAAAGCAAGAAGCAAAAGGGAAGTAAAAAAATATATACATTCTTATGTACAAACAAGGGACAGAAAGGAAAGAATTGAAGGAAACTAACTAGCCTACCTACACTAGCTCTAACTAGTCTTACAGGTTTATTCCATGAAGACTCATGGTGGAACAATAGAAAAGTAATGCTTGAGATATTTCCCTTTAGTGGGAGTGTGAATTCTTCTCCTTGAAGGTATCTCATCTTGAAAGTATTGTTTCCAAGTATCTATGTAATCTGATAAAAGCCAATCTATAGGGGTGTGGATTTTCCATGTTTACCTTTGGGTTTAGACACTTTATCCCAAAGAAGGACTAGGTCTCCCTTCTTGAAAACCTTCACCTTTGACCTTTTTTCAAATCACCTCTTCATCGTGGTTTGGTTCCTATTAAAGTGAATAAAGGCTTCTTCACATGTATCTTCTATCTGGATGATGTCTATCAATCTCAAATTTATAAGCTCCAGGCCTTCATCCATATATTCTTGCATGAACTTATACGTAGGTAGTTTGAGAGTGATAGAGAAGATAGGCTCTTGGTCATACAGTAATAGAAATGGTGATGCATTTAAGGTTTACTTGATCCTTATCCTATTTTCCCATAGAACATACTTGAGAAGGTTATGCCAAGTCCTGGGCTTGTTTGTAGCAGACTTCTTGATTGCTTTCACTAAGTTCTTATTAGTAGATTCAGACACTCCATTTCCTTGAGGATAATGGTTGGATGAAAACTTAAGACAAATTCCATTGTTATATTCCCATTTTATCATATCTATGGATATAAATATAGATATATTATCACACATCAAAGAGACTAGAGATCTAAATTTGGTACATATGTTCTTCTCCAAGAAACTGATCGCTTCTTCCATTATACATTGTTTAGTGGCTACAGCCTTAGTTCACCTTATGTAATAATTAATGGTAGTAAAAACATAATTATGACCTTCAAATGAGTTGGGGTTGATTACCCCTAAAAATTCCAACCCCCATTAAGTAAAGGGTTTATCAATCATGACTACTTGTAAAGGCATTGCTACCTTTGGCTCCTTTATCTTGAATATCTAGCATCAATGGCATTCCCTTACATGATTATGAGCATCCTTGAAGATGGTGGGCTAATAGTATCTAGCTTTGAGGATTTTATGAGCTATAGTTCTTCCTGATGAATTCCCTCTTCCCAACTTCTCATGGAAAGTTCTCATTATTTTAGTGGCTTCTTCTTTGGAGACACATCTCAGGTACACACCTTCAAATTTATTTCTCTACATTATCCCATTCTTGATGAGGTAGTGAGTTGCCTTGAGCCTCAAACCTCTTCTCTGCTCCTTGGTCATCCTTGCAAGACAAGCACTATTGATTAGTAAATGAATGATGAAATCATACCACTCACTAGATTTGAATCTTTGCTGATCAACTTAAATGATACTTAGCTTAGGGATAGCATTATCAATCATTTAGATCAAGACTTGGCACCTTACCAGTTTTGAAATTTTCATTTCTATGTCATGCTCTTACAAAACTAACATCTATTTACCTCTACATTCTCCAAGTTCATTCTGACTCAGCATGAGCTTTATGGCAAGGTCAGGTAAAATAGCATGCCCCTTATTTATAAGGATATAGTGCCTAAACTTGTTCACTACCTTAACTAATTCACATACTTATTTATCAAATAATGAATAATTCAACTTAGCATTCTTAAAGTTAGTACTCATCAAAGATATTGAGTGATCACACCCATCAATCTTCTGAGTCAAAACTATAGCCATAGTATGGTCAGATGCAAAAGAATAGCGATAGAATTCCTTTGAAAAGTTAGGACTTATCAAGACTAGAGCTTGGATAATTACTTCTTTTATGTCATTGAATACCTTCCTATATTCCCCATTCTAAGTGACCTTAGCATCCTTCTTTAGCATATCATTCAATGGTTTGACAATTTTTGCAAAACCAAAAATGAATTTTCTTATAAAATTTATTTTACCAAAGAATGATTTTAACTACTTTCTACTATTTGGAGGCTCTATCTTAGATATAGCTTCCATTGTTTTAGGATCTATGGAGATCATATACTTATTTATAACGTGGCCTAATAATTTGCCTTTAGTAACACAAAAGTTGTTTTTTAGGGGGTTGAGAGAGATTTCATACCTTCTACATCTCTCAAATACTTGTAAATTCATAAAGTGATCTTCCCTATTTTAAAAAAAATGGTTAGATCATCCATGTATATAATGATACACTTACCAATTAGACCTTGGAAGGCATGGTCCATGGCCCTTTGAAAAGTATCTCCTATATTTATCAACCCAAAAGGCATTATTTTGTATGCAAAGGTACCCCACTTAGTTGTGAAAGTTGCCTTCAGTATATCTTCCTTGCCAACCAACACCTGATTGTAGCCTAAAAATCCATTAAAAAAAGACATCATAGTTGATCTTGAAACAATTTGTATTACCTAGTCAAGAGAGGGAAGAGGACAATTATCCTTTTCAGATGCTTTATTCAAAAAATTTAAGTCAATACACAGTTTTATTTCACCATTCTTCTTTTTGACTAGCACCAAATTGGCCACCCAGGTAGATTACCTAATGGGAAATATAATTCTAGCATCTAGTAATCTCTTAACTTCTTTGAAGATCATAAGCTCTAAAATAGGATTCACAGGTCTTTGTTTTTGCCTGAAGGGTTTACAATTTTCCTTGAGAGGGATCATATGAGTGATGACTCTTGGGTCAAAGATATTCAATTCATCATAAGACCAAGCTATGATAGCCTTGTATTTGTTAGCATCTCTTTGACTCTCTTATTCTCAACACTTGTGCAAGCTTTTTCAACATTGACCAACTGAGGTTGATTTTGAGGGCCAAGATCAACTACATATAAACCCTTTCCATTTATCTTGGGAACCTTAGGGGGTTTAGCTAGTTTGTCTTGATCAAATAATATCTCTATGGAAATCATGCCTTGAGGGATCTTATTGTCATTTAGTTGAATGACTCTGCCATCAAATTTACCTTCTCCACGAGTAATTTCATCAGCCTCATCAATGATATGAACTTCAAATGCTCCTAAATTGGTCATGAAATCTAAGATCTATTGATCATCACTAAAGACTTGAAAATGATTCACATTATTAGGGATCAAAGGACAAGGTATTAGCTCAATGCTAAAGTTGGATGAGTCTTTATTAGGAATGAGGTTGGTTATAGTAGAGGCTAGCTCATCAATGACTTTGTTCTCCTCTCTAGAGATGGAGACAATGTAAAGGCATCAAAAGACTCAATTAGATCATGGAACCTAAATTTATGCCTCTTAAGGTAGTATAGTTTGCATTTATACTTGCTTCTTACTTGGTTTACTACAAGTTTTGAATCACCATAAACTAGTAGTTCTTTGACATTGTTTTTTTATAGCAAATTGCAAACCTAGGATGAGGGCCTCATATTTAGCAAGGTTATTGGTGCATATAAACTAGAGCCTATAGGATACATGATATTTATTACCAACAAGATTAGTTAGGACAATGCCTACTCAAAATCTAGCCTTACACCTAGCCCTATCAAAATGCAACTTCCATAGCCTAGATATAACATTAGAAGCTTTAAAACACTAAACTTGGTAGTTTCTAGGGTGAATGTTGACCCTTTCATTCATAGCATTGTACTCAATGATCATGTGTTTCATTCTTGGCTCCCTTTCAACTCTTATCTGGTTTTGAAATCCTTTCCAAGGTAGCCATAAATGTGAATAATCTGTGGACATGAAGCCATTTAGAGCTTTGGTCCATTCCCTACTTAACAAGATTCCATAAGCATCAAGAATGTCAATAACTTGTATATCAATAAACTATTGTACTCTAGGCTCAGAGGCTAATTGTATATGGACATTTAATAATTCTCCAATCACCTTGACTCTATATTTATCCAATTGAGTAACAACTCTATCAAAATTAATAGGTGTTAAGCCAAGTTATTTTCAAATACCTACTAGCATGATATTGGTGGATGCACCAAAATTCAATAAATAGTTATGAAAATTCTTATCAAACATTTTGACTTTGAGTAGGAAAGGAGGATATTCTGCCTATCTATGTACATAGTCACATTAGCATTGTTAGCTTTAGGTGGTTTGTTATATTTCTTTGAAATGATTCTAGCAAGAGGTCCCTTTGTTCTATGATCTATGTTAATTCATGCTATGTGATGTTAGCTATTATCTTATTCATATCTTCCATAATATTATAATCAATATTATTTGAAGAACTATGAATATCAACATTATGCTTAGAGGTACTCCCTTTGGGTGGTTCCATATCATTGCTTGAAGAAATTTTTAGAGGAGTTCCAAAGTTATTTGGAGGTGTTGATGTAGTCAAGGGTTGCCTCTACTCTCCATTTCTCAAAGGATAAGTCTTCTTCAAGAATAGTTTGAAGGCCTGGATCTCCTTAAGGACATCATCAGGTTCATTATCCTTTTGAAAAGGGAATTCAAATGTTTCCACCATGTTGACTTGATCAAATGATTTGGATCTTGAGGTACCTACACCATTATCCTTATTAGGGACCACTTCAAATGTGTCTAACTCTTCTTGGAAATCTTCAAAAGCCTTTAAAAACTCAATGCAATCAATCTTACCATGTTTGGTTATACAATGCACTCTATAATAATCAAGCAAAGCAATGTCAGTAAGATTAATATCCATGGTTTTCTTGTTGGGTTCATTAGCCTTATTGTTATAGAAATTATCATTCTAAAACCTATTGTTAGGCCTACTAAACCTTTAGAATTAGAAGTTCCTACTAGAGCTTTCTCTAGTATTACCAACTTATTTTTACAACTTAAGGAAATCAGTGCTTAAATTTTTAGCCATTTTCATAATAGAATCATTATCATTCTTGGAAGTTTTATAATTGTGAACCTGGGTATTGTTAGTATCATTAGTTGGTACTAAAGTTCTTTGATCATTTTTATTGAATCCATTATCAGTAGGATGACTCATGAATCCTAGGTTATGATTAGGGGCAACATGACTCAAAGGGAATTGATTTATATTTGGGAGTTGATTCAAGACTGAAACATTATGACTATTGTTAGGGAAGATGTTCAGCATGGGCAAATGCATATTGATATTTAGAATAGAGTAGGCCATTTATCCTTGGTGTTGCATTTGATCATTGATGATCAATATTATAGAATAATCCCTGGCTAATGAATTTATAGCTAGAATAAATCTTTTTTTAAATACATAAGTCATAGGATCTACTACATCCTTGTATATTTCTAGAGCTAAAGCATCATCAGGTTTATAAGGGTCTATGGTCTTGCTATACATTTTCTAGAACCTAGCATTAAAAGACCTTATGGGCTCATTTGCATCACCTTTGATGGTGGTGAACTGGTGGTATATGACACATGGACTAACAATTTTGCCAAACTAGTCTATGAAAACATTAGTGAAACCATCCCAGGTAGTAATGTAATTATTAAGCAAATTGAGAAACTATGTGTATGCAGCATCTTTAAAAGTAAAGGGGAAAAATCTACATGTTACATATTCATGTATGACATTTAATAACCTTAAAGTATCTTTAAAATATTTAATATGTTCTTCAAAAGTTACAATACTAGTTGGCCTAAATGTTGGCAAGTATTTTTTAGGATTACATGGGAAATCATGTACCACACCTGACACATTGATTGAAGATTCTCTTAACCAAGCCATACCTAAACAAAGGTTGAAGGTAGGGGTATCTTGAAGAGAAGAGGTTAACAAAGATTTAGAACGTTTATGCCTACCTTTATCTCACTTAGATCTTATATGGACTTCTAGTTCAAGAAAAGGCTCTCTTGTCTTTGAATGTGATCTTATTCAGATCCTTGGCAATTCCATCTTGAAGATTGAGGATCATATTTGAAATACGATGTGTTAAGTTAATCTTTATAAGAACAAGGATTACACCTACACATTAAGCTAATTTTACAAATATTTTTATAAAGAATAGTAAAGGGCATCAACCTTTGACTAAGTTAACTCAAAGGTGTGTCCAATTATGTAAATATGATCAATCTTTACACTTATAAGCTCAAATAAACTAAAATTTGTGAAATATTTGTCAACCTTTGATCAAAACAAGTTATTCTAACCTCAAATACTATGGATTCTCGTATCTTAAGCCATCTTTACCAAAATTAACCATCAAACTTCAAATAACTATGATGTTTGTCTAAAAAAAGCACTAAGATGGGTCAAGTACCACAAATATCAATGATCTTTACATTTTTGAGCAAATAATTGTGCAAAGGTGCAAATATAACATTAATATTTGATCAAAATGCACTGAGCTTAGAAAATATTCAACCAATTCACAAAGATTTGCCCTCTTTATAGTGCCAACAGAAGCTATCCCTGTTGATGCCTCTAAATGTATCACATGTGCCTTTAGTGTTCAAACAACACTTCTCATTTTATAATTATAGGAATTCAGAGCATGAGTAGCAAGTTTTGGCAAATTATGTTACCTATGGTGAAATAGTGGCAGAGTAATGTTTAACTGTTCCAAAAAAATTATATAAATTGATGGTTGGGAGCTACCATGGTCCAAATCTTTGTAAAGTGACAGTATTTATGCTATCACTAGTGAATTTTGATCTAATTTTAAACTATAGACTAATCTAAATGGATATTTACAATGAAATCTAAACTAGAGTGATTTGCTTAAAAAAGAAGCAAAAGAGAAGGGTAAAGTAGAAAGAGAATAAGTGATTGATGATCTTAGCCTCAAACATTATGACAATGTTTCAATTACAAATGAGTATGCATTTAACCAGTATATGTTACAAAATAGCATAAGCTCATATCTCACTACACACTAGGCAAACTTCAAATGATGATATAAAGAAGTAAAAGTAAGAACTGAATTTACTTTAAATAATTTTCTACCACACTCAAATAGCATTGACACATCTTAATGTAGATCAAATAAAATGAATCAAATTCAAGATCATTCAACTAATCTATCATAAGCACAAATCAACAACCCTGTAATCAAAGATGCAACTCAAAATTCATAGAAATATTCAAATTTAAGACTTAGGACTAGCAATTGAGAGAAAAGCCATATAATAATTGACATAAACAAACTTGGATAATCTTTTTAGAATTCCTTGATTGTATTAACTGCTCAAAGTATATAATTTTTTGCTCAAAAATCTCTCTTTTACAAAATGGTAGTAATGCCTTTTATAAGAGGACAAGGCAGTATATCGGTTAGTTACAAGATACAAATGTAGCAAGAATAAGGATAATTGTCCTTTTTCTACAATGTTCTAAAATACACTTAATTTTCTTAAATAAACTAATCTAGAGGTAAATATGATGATAGACTAACATATGCCTTTACAAAATAATATTCCATTTTCAAAATGTTACAAAGCTTTTCAAAATGGAATACTATCTAATTGGTGGGCCCTACACCTAAGAACTTGATTGTTACTATTGAAGGATATTCATAGCCTTTTGATGTTATTCATTAACAAGATCCAAGTCCATAGCCAATTTTAGGAGACACTCTTCCTCTTTGTCAGCTAGCTCATTCAATTCCCTATCATTTATGGCCATAACTTCCTTGATGCTTCTGGCCTCAATTATCCTTTCTCATACATTAAGGATCATGTAAAGGATCCTACTATTGTCTTCTCCAGCCTAGCCTTGACTCTTATTTCTTATTTCTTGTATCACCAAAGTAGCCCTGTGTTTGAATTCATTATCTACCATGATGCCTAAGATAGTGGTCTATGTAGGGTTAGTAAGTATTATCCTAAGGAGCTATTCAATCCTTTCTATTATCTCCTTATCATTCTTCAAGAATCTCTTTAGTTATTATGACCAAGCATTCAAACTTTGTACTTTGTCAATAACAATTCCCATAATTGCATTCAAATGTCCCAAACTAATTGTTTTAAACCCAGGGATCTAACTTTAAAATTAGATTTTGATTAAATATGTTATTTTGTCTTTTGAATCTTGTCATTGGGCTATTAGACCCTTGGCCATTATATTATGCTACACCAATGCACTTCACCTCAATTTTATTGTTTTTAATGCATCAAACATGTCAAAAAAGGATTCATCAAAAAAATTGACCATTGACTTAGGCAATGATAAGATAGCCTCTATCTCCAAATTCTCTTTTTCCTTTTCTAGGTTATAGATCCTTTGTTTCATGCCCCTAATGCCTACTATGACTTGAGCTGAGTGAGACTCAATCAGTTTTTCAATATCTTCTACATGGATGGGATGCTCAATAGACCTTTGGCCTCCAACTAGAGTTAAGCCTATAAATGGCTCAACCTTTTTAAAGGTGAATTCTTCAGTCCCCATCATGGCCTTTCTAGATGTCACTCTTTCTAAGCCTAGTGTCTTAGGATTATATTGCATAGTGGTAGTGGTTTTTGTGTACTTTAGAGGTTCAAGAGCCTTTATAGTTGTGTTATTTGATGTTCTTAGAACATCCATTTATTTTTTGTCTGAGCCTACAATGGTCACCATTCTTCTTTCTTCCTCTTCTTTCATCAAATCTCTTATCCATGGCTTGATATGATCATGTACATCAATATTGATAGTTTGGTTTAAGGCCTATGAGTGGTATAAGGAGGAGATCTTTGGCATTTTCCCATAGATGAACTAATCAGGGATGATTGGTCCATGAATGGGGTATTCATCATTGAATAATTTAATTTCACTCATGGGGTGAGTGAAAGTCAACTTGGGCTTCTTTTTCCCAACTGGGACTATTGTCAATTCTGCTTTTCTCTTCCTTAATGGTGCCACTGGGACTATCTCCAAGGAAACTTCCTTCTCTTTTTACTTCTTAGACTCCTCTATTTAGGCCTGGGATCCATCAGCATATTTTTCTTCTTCATCAAATCCATAGACCTCAACAAAGACCTTGAGGGTATCTTCCACTATCTCATCAGGCTCTAGAGCAATCATGTCTAGGAATTCAATGGGGGATGTTGGTCTTTGAGGTAGGATTGAGGATGATGGGCCCTCACTAGGTCTCTCCTCTAATTTTTCCTTGTTAAGACCTTGTGAAATTTATGCTTTGGACTGGTGCAATTCTTTTTTTTTTTTTAAGGGGGCCTTGAAGGACCAGGCATTAAATGGTACTACAATGGCTCTATTTTCCATATATCTCCAAGTGGCTTTTGATCACTAGCCAATCTATGTTCAAGTATAAAGTTATGTCCCTTAAGCCTAGCTTATATTTCTCCAAAATTATTTTCTTTGATGTATAAGGTGTCATAAACATCGATATATTTCTAGTATACTAGATTGGGCAATTGTTTAGATTTCAAATGTGTGGAGATTATGCCCTTAAGGTCCCACTAGTTTAGCTCATCTAGTTGAAATCCTAAGGAGCCTCTATGTCTAGAAATAGTGTCCACATGTTTCTAATCTTGTAAAATAGTTCTACCAATTATCAAAGGAAAGGGATGGAGGAGGCCTTTCCTTTTCTCCTTGCATACTCCATCAATGACATGAAGAAGTTGATATCTAATTTCTTGCTCTACTAGTTTGGTGGGAACATAGATGGCCAACTTATAAGGTTGAATCAAAATCCCTTCAATTCTGATCATAGTACAATCTAGATACAACTAGATATCTCCATTATTTCTACATATTTCTTAATTAGAGGGCTAATCCTGGGCATGAGAATCCCAATAATGGCTTCTACTAAATCAGGATAAACACAATCACAAATGAACTGCATGTTGTGTTTATACTTAAAAATGTGTAGTTTGGAATAATGGTGGGAGACTGTAAATCTATCGTTAGGTGACCAATTTTTGATAGAAGGGATATTGGTATAGGCTAGTAAGGCATCTAATAGATAGGACATCATGAAGAATTGGTTATTAGTTTTCTTCTTAATGGCTATGAATTGTCATTCAACATGGATGTTGATCATCTCTCTAATTGGGGGCATGAGATCTTTCTCTACCATGAAATAGACATAAGATACCCACCTCTTATTGACATATGTGGTGGATGAGGCCATAAATATTTTATTCAATAGATTCATAATTATCCTAATCCCCTCTATAAATTGGGCAACTGGGATTCTTCCTTTAGGGTCCTAGATTACATGGTTCCCTGGGATTCTTTAATGGTGGGTAAATCCTCATGAGGTAAATGTATGAAATTATCCTAGATATTCATTCATGAATTATCCAACCTTTTTTAATTCTATATTATTTAAAATGGGAGAAATTATGTCAATACAATGGAGTACCTTGAGTTTAGTACCAACATGGTGGAGCCTAGCCATTTGGACTACAACTAGGTCATAGTACCTCTGGCTAATGGTGGAAATATTTTGTTCTTCCTTAGTGATGGATTTCATCTCCTCAATGGTTTAGAAGAGCTTGGACCATTTATTATTACCTATGTTTAATGCTACAGTATATAGGTCTGTATCTTTGAAAACCCTTCCCTCATTGTCTATGGATAGATACAACTATGTCTCATCCCTTTGTTGCTACCTTTGAGCTACTATGGCTTACCAGGCTTGAAAATTACTCATAATCAAATTTCAAATGGTCCTAGGTTAATTCTTCTTGATAAAATTACAATTTAACTACTTTTATCTTAACTATGATCAATCCAAGTTCAAATTAAGGTATTTTGTGCAATTTTGGGGATCTTTGGAAGTTTTAATGGTGATGGCTTACTCGGACTTAGGTTCATCATGCCTTAGATTTGATTTTGACCTTTGCCTTTATATGTTTATGCATTCGAGCTCCCAAAATCTTCTATTTTGTCATTTTGTGCTTGTATGGCACTTATTTGGCATCTATCGAGCAACTTTTATTGGCATTTTTCATAAATGCCTTCAAATCACTAGTCAATGTCTTTTGAAATTTGTCTTTTTATTTTGCATCATTAGATCATCGTCCATGGATCAATATGGTCTATTGATCATGATCCAAGATCTCACATGTTATCAATTGTCTCTGCATTTATCCTATGGTTGTGCCACTTGGCACCTCCACATGTTTTTTGAGCTTTGTACTTTACATTGGTTGCATATTGAACATGCATCTGCCATGTGTCAAGCCCATGGATTTAGAGATCTACTAAATAGTCTTCGATGATTTTGCACCGTTGAATCATCTAGGCTTGATGAAGTATGAGCCATTGATCCTACAAAATACATAAACTTTAATTAGTGCATGGTCATGGAAAGGAACTTAGGTAAAAATATTTTAAGCTATGTTTATTTCATGTCAATAAACATGCCATAGATTTAGACTAAAATATTTTATGCTAATTTTTAAAGTATGATATCAAATGACCCCTTGAATGATATATAACATGCCCCTTTGTCTAAGTAAAATATTTGAAGAGTTTGAATTTGATGGCCTTATGGACATCAATGACGGCCTCACAGATGCCAAAGGATGTTTATGAGAATGTCAATTTTAATCTTATGAAGTTTTTTAGTTTTGGTGGGCTTAAAGTTGATGGCCTCATAAATAGCAATGATAGCCTCACAGATGTCAAATGATGGTCATGAGAACATAAATTTTAAGCTCATAAAATTCTTGCATTCCATAGATCTAAGATTTAATTTGATCCATCTGATCAAGATCCATGATGGAGTGAGATCCATTTGATCAAAATCCAAATAAATATATGCCATTGGTTCGGGGTCCTGTTAACATTAAGCTTTATATGCAGGAGTGCCACATGGTAGCTTTATGGGGCTTTTGAGCTTTGACCCTATTAACCCTAGGGATGATCCATGAGTCATTGATATCTGTTCGAGTCCCTGAGATGGTGACACTTGTCATCCTCATGGGACTCCTTTGGTCCTTTAACATTTCAACATTTTCCTTGCTTTGTTTGATCAAGATCTATGATGGAACGAGAGCCATTGGATCTACAAAAGGCAAAAATTGTTTAAGTTTGGGCTCAGGGTGATAAGGACTTAGGCTAAAGTGTTAAGACTAAGGTCTCATTCATGTTAATAAATACAATGAGACCTTAGAATTAAGTCTTTAGGATAAATAGGTAATAAAGGGGACCATGCTAGGAAATTAAAAGGGACCTTACTAATACGAATGTTAGACTCAGTTAGAAATAAAGGAAATGAAAGGGGGGAAAATAAAAGGGACCCAGTAGGACTTTTAAGTTAAGGTCTGATCATGTTAATAAATATGACCATGCCTTAACATGAAAATTAGGCTTAAGTCCAAAGTAGTTTGAAATATTCCCACCAATTTACTCCTATAAAATGTAAATTTGGACCAAGGACCTAAGCTAGGGCTTTCTGAAGGAAGATATTTAGAACATGAATCCAGGGTTGAATTTTCATAAAACAAAGTTCAGTAAAATCTTGAAAGAAGATAAAATATGAGGATCTAAGCATGATCCATTCATAAGGGCTCCACGAAACTTGAAACTTATCATATGCAAGGCAACTATTAGCAATATTAGGTAACCTTAAGGAAAAACCATAAACCAGTAGGCTAAATTTATCAAAGTGGATGGTTTTCAAATTCTGATAATGTTTAAAACATGCCATGTTTTTAGTGTTAAGGTTCAAATTATCTCAAGGGTCCCAATTATCAAAAATGGGGGTATTCTAACCTCAACAATACTCCACTATTCAAATTTGGTTCTCACAATAAATGTTCAATTGTATAAATATCAAGGAAGGCCATTAAATAAGAATATATAGGAGGTTCATGAGTTTGATCATGAAGCACTCTTACTACTATCAAGATTATATCTAGTCCTAGTGGTTCCTTGGATTGAACTCTGAAGGTATGTTGAGTTCCTAAATGTAAATGTGTTTAATTTTATCAAATTTTATTGATTTTTAGGTAGTGTATATAAATTTTAGTTTAGTTACATACTAACATATTTTTTGTAGGTTACTGGTGCCAAATTAGCTTCCACTTTCACATGGTTGGCATTTTTAGTACATAATTCCATATTATCAAATCTAAGAGAAGCTTTTGGTTCATGTAGATGATTAACGACTTTACCATAGAAGGAAAGAACTTCTTGAGGCCAAAACAAGTGATATGTCTCCTAACCAAACATACCCATAGGCCAATAACTTTGTCCTTGAAGTTATTTGACACCTCAATATGGTGGCAATGCTAATTTTCAGCCACGAGGACTCAGAGGAGGAGATCTTTGTTTGTGGCTTGAATGTTGACAACATTTGTTGTCAATTTTTCTTGATGCTAGAATTGTTGCAAAAATGTGTATCTGCATGGATTCATAGGTCTTGGTGTTGGGAACATATGTAATTTTTATATCTTGATGTGTTGGAAGTAATGAAATTGTAAATAGAGGTCCCAGAAGTAGAAATGTCTACTGGAAGCAAAGAACCTCTCTCTTAACTAAATAAAAATAGCATTTCAAAACTAATCATGGAATTGTCAACCAAGGATTCATCTCTTATGTTAGATCCAAGTTTTTTGGGGTGTAATTATGGGGATTCCACACACATGTGATGTTTCTTTTAGTTCATGTAGATGACTTACAATTTTCATTTGATGTGTGTCCAAATTTTACCTTAAAAGTGTAATTTTCCCATACAGGGAAGGACTTTATTGAGGCCATAATGGGTGCTTCATCTCATAACCAGGAATACTCAGAGGACAATAATTTGGTCCTAGATGTTATTCATCACCCTTAACATGGTGGTAATGCTAGTTTTCATCCATGATGCCCCAAAGGTGGATATTTCTAGCTATACTTGAATGTTAACAATATTTATTATCAATTCTTTTTTATGCTAGAATTGTTTCTCAATAACACGTATCCACATGGATTCAGAGGTCATGATGGTGATAACATGTGTAATTTGCATATCTTGATGTGTTGGATGTGATGAATTTATAAATAAAGGTCTTGGAAGTGTAAATGTCTACTGGAGGCAAAGAACTTATATATTAACTACAACCATTATAACTCCTCCAAGCTCTATTTCCTGATCTTCAACCTTATTGACAGGGTTCACAAACCTCATTCATGCTTACAACCTAGTTTTTTACTTGTCATATATCTTGTAAATACTTGAAACCATTGGAAACATACTTGTATCTTGGTGAAAAATAGTGATGTCTTACCTCTGTATGCTCTTTTTAAATGTTTTTAGGCTATGAAAACCTTGAATATATGCATAGCAATCTCATAAACTTGGAAACTTAGGTAACTATGCCTTCAATAGTTTTATTTAAAAATCCATATATTGAGATCCTACTTATACCATGGTGAAAACCCTAATTACAATGATATTAATCTTGGAACTCCCTCCAACATATATTTTTGATTTATTTTTGCATTGAGAAAAAAAATTTAATGCATTACGTCAACACTTGTAAGATCCAAACACGGTTCCTAAAACCTTCATACAAGGTTCACAAGACCTGTAACATGGTTTCAAATTCTTTCATGGTGATATTAACATGTTTCAAGGTCTCAATCTCCAAGGAAAATGTAGGGCCTTATCATGGTTATTATAGAACCTAGTATATGATTTTAAAATATTATAAACCTACCTATAGGTTGCAACATTATTTTCAATATTTTCATGGTATTCAAACCTTCAAAACAACCTCTATGATTTCAGAGCACCTACATGATTGCATATGTAGCTTTCAAATTCCCATGACTTTATCAATGATAAGACCTAAGTTTCAAGCTCCTTTAAGAACACCATAAGGTCTGAATACCTCATCAAAATATGCCTACATGTTTGTATACCTTCCTATAATGTTAAATATATCTCTAATAGCATTTTCAATTTTCAATGGCTTTTAAAACTTTAAACAAGACAATTATGCAAAGATATAAGGGTTTCATACATATAAAAGAACATTTACAAGCCTATATACAAGGTTTAGGAGTTATTTTTTAATATCTTTCCAATGATTATAGGTTAAAACCTTCAAAACAAAACTCCTATTATCCTTTCCAAACATCTTTAGGTGAAAACATAGTGTTATGCATAGGTTTATGATCAATCTCCTTCAAAATTATGCTAACATGAATATTATATGAAAATATCATGGGATTTCACCATTTCAAACATGATTCAAGATATTCAAAGCCAAGTTAAAGTCAAAGCTACATAAAATCCAAGTTTTCCTAAATATTTTTGTATATAGATTAAAGGTTTACATGTCTAGAGAGCTTCAAACATGGAAGTTGTAGGTTTTGAAGATGTTGTCCTTTGTTTTAAAGGTCTAATGATTCTTAAAAATGAAGAACAAAGCTTCAATCATATTTCAAAGGTTCCATAAGGTCTAATAGTCTTGTGTGTAGTTATATCATGAATGTTACAGGTCTAAATTTTAGGTTGTAAGCTTTACATGGTATAATGATAAAAGAAATGCTTCTTTTGAGTCATCAAGACCATGTTAAAGAGATACTAACATAATTATTTCTATATCCTTGATCCTATAATGAGAAAATAGAGGTCTAAGGGTGTTAAATATAAGGTATATAAGTTTGTAAGCATGTCTATAAGGTTCTCAAGAATTTGGAGACCCATAAGCAAGTTCTCATTGGTAAAAAACATGACTGGAGACCTCCTCCTCAAACATGACACAAAGGAGTTTTCTGAGCATGTACAAGCACATTTGTAAATATGCACCAATGTTACAGGGTATCCTAGAGGTCTTACAAGTGAGAAATATAGTCACAAGTTCCAAGCACTCACCTACAAGATCTGTAAGGCCTAAAAAATAGGTTGCAACATTATAGATAGGATATAATGCTAAAATAATGAAGTTAAAGTGTTTTCAAGATTATCATGGTGATTATAGAAGCTAGTATAATATTTTTAAAGATTATAAACCTACCTATAGGTTGCAACATTGTTTTCAATATTTCCATGGTGTTCAAAGCTTCAATATAGCCTATATGATCCTCCTCGAGCTTCAAACAAACATAAATAATAATTATTATGATCTACCTGTAGTAGATTTTTCAATACCTCAACAAAATTTTCAAGCATTTTTATCAATCATTACAAGCTTGAAAATTAAGGTTTCACATTTATAGTACTTATCAATAACATAAATCACATATTTTCAAAGTTTTATTAAACTAGTATGTAGGTCTACAATAGGGTTTTCAAGGCCTTATGTAATGTTTAAATCATGATCCAAGAAGAATCATGATATTTACAAGTGATAAACATTTTTTTAATATTTTAGAATATGTTTTGAAGGTTGCAGGCATGTTATCAAGATTTTAGATGGGTTTCAAGCATGTTACAAGGACATTGCAGGTTTCTAGACCTTTTTCAATATTTCATGACTACTCTAAAGGGTTTTAAGCTATAAATGAACTTACCTAAAAGTTTTATCATGATCTCAAACATCCTCTAAAATCACCTATGGGTCAATAGGTAGATTTTGAAGGGTTTCCATGATTTTAAGGCTTCTAACAGGTTTATGACCAAGTTTACAATGTTTTCATGCTAATGTAATTCCAGAAGGAGATTGATAAGGTTGGTTAGGGCCAAAAACAAGCCTAAAACATGAATTTTGTAGGTTTGAAAGAGGTTTCATGATCTCTAGATCACATCATCAAGATATTATACCTTATCAAGCATCCATAAAACATGAAAATAGTTGGAAATGGGCTCTTTATGAAGTGCAACAATAGTGACATGCATTCATGTGACAACATTTTTCATGTAATTAATAAATGGGTACAATGTTAATTTCAAAATAGTTTTCACAATTAAAAAATGGGATCATTACAAAATTTAACCTATGTTTACTCATATGACCAAAGTTTTTATATCTCCATCAGTTACCTAGACAATAATAGTGACAGGCAATGGAGATGATAATTGAATGATACATCATCTAGGTGTCACAGTATACTTCATTTCAATTCAAAAAAGTGTTTTCCCAAGGATGTGAAACCACTCATAATTCAAAATACATGTTATCCTTTTGAACATTACTTCTTAGGTAAAACAATTTTAGAGATATGCCAAAGCATTCTTGATGGAATTCCCAAACATATTCTCATTTGAGTGGTGCATGTTAGACAATTATTTTTATATAAGAGGTATCATTATTAATGATGTTCACATCTCTTAAATTATTATTATAGATCATCTCTATAAGACTATAAACACAATATTGATAAGGATAAAAAATAGAATGAGATATATAATTATTGGAATGCAGAAATTGGTTACCTCGGATGTTCCATCCATGCCTTGAGAACAATCCAAAAATTCAAATCATGTTCTCAATAAAAATATAGGCAACAAAATAAATTAAATAAACTCTTCTAAAAGGTTATGATATAAGTTGCTCTAGACTATTCCTATTATGATCTACATCATTTATGTCACAATATAGGTAGAGTTTTATGTATTAAATTTATGAATTATGATTGGTTTATAAAATAAAGTGGGGAGGGGGTAAGAGAGTGGGGATTGGATTGGTGTTAATAAGCTCTTATACATGTTTTCTAGGCAACAAAAGTCATAGACGCATACAAAATATGAACATAACAGAATATTTAATATATTACAACAAAAGCCATAAGGTGAAATCAAAAATAATATTTCAGATGAAATGTTTCTATATATATATATATATATATATATATATATATATATATATATATATATAAGACATTTTGTTGTATGCCTATATGGCATTGACCCAGGATATTCGATTATTTTTGTATTTTGTATGCCTTTATGGATTATATATATATATATATATATATATATATATATATATATCTATGTATGTATGTATGTATGTATGTATGTATAATCCATAAAGGTATACAAAATATGAAAATATCTTGGATCAATGCCATATAGGCATATAATGCCAAATAACCATACATCAATCCATATAGGCATACAATAAAATGTCTTAAGATATGATCCTAATCATCAAAATGCATCACCCTATTTGCCTTTCTTTTAGAAGGCTCTCCCTTGGACACTTTGTTGACAAATGGAGATCTCTGATATGAATGACTATGGGTCCTCTTCAGCTCAAAACTTGCCTATAGCTCAAATTATTTATATACAAATGTTGTCAGAAACTTTACATACTAGAATAAGATTAAAAAATAACAATTTACTTTTAAAATGATACAAAATTTATTCAAAGTTGCACTTACCACAATCTAGTAGTCATGGTCAATTTGTGCCTAACACTCAATAGGGTCAATGATAGGTTGAGCTTGGTGAATAGGAGTGTGAAATGGAGAACCAATAAGAGTAAGACCCTATATATATATATATATATATATATATATATATATATATTAGGAGTGTGAAATGGAGAACCAATAAGAGTAAGACCCTATATATATATATATATATATATATATATATATATATATATATAATTATGATTCAAAATTAGCTCATAAATATTTAAAGTAACTAACTACATCATTTAAATATAATATCTAAATTTAAAAATTAAATTGTCTTGTACTATGTCATGCCTATTAATCATTTGAACATGACTAAAGGATGTGGCTAGAGGAGTCTGCATAGAAAATTATTTTGTGCATCAATTATTTGTTAAGTACAGACAAAAACTACAAAACACAAATCCATATTTACACTTAAACATTAAAATAACTCTCATACCTTAGTTAGTTATTGTGTAGATGAAATCGCAACATCAACACCTATATTTGCTTCCGCCCAAATAGATGGTGGAGTGTCTAGTGTGTTCATCAACTAAACAATATATATATATATATATATATATATATATATATATATATATATATATATATATATAAACTTACATACATGTAATGAATCATAAAATTAATTAACCCTTAAAAAATACTCTATATATGTGTATATGGGTGTATTATTAGCAACATATGTGTTTGTTTAGTGTCCACAATCCTCCTATAACATAAAAAATTGCATAGACATTATTGAGCTTTCTATAAAAAATAATTATTACCTTTTTATTTAATTGTATAAATATTTTAAATTTAACATGGACCTGATAATTTTATTTACAGCATGTGAAATATACAAGATACCTAAGAAGCTATAGGTAAGGGTCCAAACCAAATGAGATAAATGAAACACATCAATGATATCAATATCGTCTAGGCCCTTATAAAGACTACATGAGTTGGTTTCAATAAATCTTCCTTGTCCTCCTCAAGTCTTGTGCATATATCACCACATGATTTTCAATGGTGAGGTCAGGCAGTAACGTATATCACCACATGATCTCTAATGGTGAGGTCAAGTAGTAGTAATAGGAAGCCTCCTCATGTCCACCCTCTTCAGTATAAATATCATAAACCTAGATCTTATGTTGAATGAGGGTGTCAGCAAGCACCTTAATCACATGCAAAGTATCAATCTCTATAGTCTCCTTGATTGTATAAGGTAGTGTCTCAAAAGGATGTGTTTTTTAGATAGTTTTTCTCCTAGGTTGGTTAGGTGCATGATGTACACCTAGCCTATCTTGTGTAGATACTTTTCCTCTACCCTAAAACTCTGAGAAATTAATATAATTTATAACTTCATTAAGCACAAAATCACAATAGAGTTTTCTCAAAAAATACATGGGGACCTCATTATTTTTAAAAATCAAGTGATCAAATACCATCCACTATTAGTCCCCAAAAAAATTATCAACTTGTGGGTACACCAATGGATTAGAATCCATTTGGCTATCACATCTAGTGATGCACCAATTCTTGCATCATTGAATAATTCACAAATTTAGGCTTTGGTTATTTTTTATCTCTCATAACGACCACAAATAACATATTAGAATAGTATGCTCTACATCTATTTATATAATCATACTACCTATTAATTTGACTCATTAACAAGTCAAATTCATCTATTAATGTCTATAATGTATTTACTAGATAAGTTCAATGGGGATTGTTTCACTGGGTATCCCTTATTATCTTAATTAAATTTTCAATTTCAATTTTATTTTATGTTATGTGTGCTACCAAATCCTCCTGACTACCCCTAGGGGATTGAGGAACTATAGGAGGGATAAAAGGGTTTTTTTGGCTAGGAGGGTTAGGTTATTCACTTGCACTTTCTACATTTCCCTTTGCACGTGAAGGTGTATTATGTGTTTAAAAACAAATAATTTCAATAAATAAACAATGCAAATGTAATAACATTCACCAAAATTGTTTGGAATTCCACTAAAATTCACTTTCATACCTTTCTTCTTACATGCCATTATCATTTGTGAGTTCCTTGCTTGTTTTTGGAAAATGCAAATTTAGGGGTATGCTTGTATTCTCATGGTTTGCATCAATGCCAAATGGAAGGCATTGACATTTTTTTTATGTAGTCAATACCATGTACACATTTTTAAATCATAAAACCACATACATAGTTTTTAAACATGAAATTATGTACCCATTCCTAGCTTGGTGATTACCAAGCTTATGTGATAACACTGTATACATGCTTTTCAAAATTGCATATATGATTTCCAAACCATGTATGTGTTTTTCAAAATTACATACATGAAATTGTTAAAATCATTTTAAACACAATTTGTCCAATTTTTGGCCCCCCAAATCCATGCACACACCCTAGCAAAACAATCCAAGATAGATAGAAACAAATTAGGAGAGATAAAAATAAAAAGAATAAAGAGATGAACATGGCCAATCAGAGAATAATAGAGAGTTACAAAGAGAAACATAGAAATTATAGTTCTTGCAAGTGAGATGAAAATGTGCCAATAATAACCTTCTCTAAACCAATAATCCATAGGTATATAAACACACTAATACCATAGCAAATAAGTATTAATATACAAAAATTAGTTGTCTACATAATTTCTCACTTTGATGTGGGTGGGTATGCGCATATTAAATTAAAACATTCAATTTTGGATATGAGTGTTATTAAAATCACCAAAAAATACCTATTAATAGTTCTCAAAGTTAATTCATGTATAATAACTATCTTAAAATAAAAAAGAAATAGAGATTACTTGATTCCCATGAACATGGTACTCATAATAAGTTGTAACTAGAATTAATGTGATATGTGTAATGTTTTTGTATACAAGTAAAGTTTTGTGTGTGTGTGTGTAATCAATAAACTACTAAACATTCAGGAAAAATGTATATGAATTAATGCACTTGGCCATTCATAATTTTAAAGTCTTCTATTTGAATATGCATCATGTTTGAGTAACGCCTCTCATTGAGGATACCAAATGAAGTGTGTCTCATAACTCTCTAGTGAAGGCCTCCAAATATTGGAGCAAGTAGAATAATGCCTTGTAACTTTATATTTAATTCCTCCAAATGTATAAGTATAATAATACCTTATAGCTCTCTATTAAACACCTCCAAATGTAGGATCAAGTACCTCATAACTCTTTGGAATGTGTTTTTATCATCATGTAACTAAATTTAGAATAAGTGAATCACATCCCCATTTTGAGTTTTGGAATGATCCTATATATTACATATCTCAAAAAAAAATAGTTATGCATACTATGTGTAAAATAGGAATAAATAAAAATTTTGATGTATAACATAAAAATAAGACATCATCGTTAAAGTGTATTTATAACACATTTTGGTATAATCATAAAAATATATCATCATTAAAGCATGTGTAAAAGACTTTGGTATAATAATATAAAAATATGGTCATGAAATTATATATATGTAATACGTGGCTTTGATCTATGTGTATGTAGGTCTAAGCCATGTAATTAAGATACCATTATGAAATCACATATATAATAGGTTACTAGACTAATGAAGCAATGTAGGAAAAAGCAATAATGGTTTTCCCCTGTATGGGCAAGGTATAAACAATATAATCATATAAGAATGTTTGCCCCAATATGGACAAGATTAACCATACAATTTTTATTAGAGGTTTCCCCCTATGGGCAAGGTATAAAAGGTATAATCGATGTAATCAAAAATTTAGTAGGTTCCCCCTATGTGGAAAAAATATAGGTGATGTAAGCACAATAGTAAAAGGTTATCCATATGTAGGCAAGATATAGTCTATGTTGGTGTTCAAGTGTCGTGTCTCTTCATAGGAAATGTATAATCAATGAAGCACTAGTGTAAGATATGCCCCTAAATGGTCAGAATGTAATCAATGAAGGGAAGAAACATGGGTCATTGTCTTCCTAAATATATGCAAGATATGGATCACCACAATGAAGGCAAGGACATAACACATCTACAAGATATAATCATGGTTAATAAAGGATCCCAAGACATGTGATGACCCAAAAATTAAAGTGTAATATAATTATAAAATCCAACATAAGTACACAATGAAAATCATTTGAAATAAATTCCCAAAAGATAAACTATAATGAAGATAAAGGAAAACTAAAAAAAAGAAACTAAATCCAAATGGAAAATGAAATATTTGAAAACCATTAAGTCAAACAAATATCAATCCATATAAAGGAACAATCAAAATAAATAAAAGTCATAAAATGTAAGAAAAATTGAAATAATATGACGTCATGTCGAGCATAAAATGTGTCCCTATCCAACTACAAGCCCATAATCATATGTATATATTTTATGTCCAACATCTAACTCAATAATATTAAATGGATCATTATTATATTATATATAAGTATGTGGTTTCATTTTTTCATGGACAAGATGTGGATGTATTGGGACCCATGAATCTAATAAGTGTAATACATTTTCACTATTAGTATAATCATTGTCAATGTATTTTTTATTCTTGATACGCAGACTTATACAAGCTATGTGAGCATCATAATTTTGGAATCTTTGTTGTATGGTTCATAAATAAAACAACCATCGAGTTACATAATTCAGATCCTCTTATTCTAATGTAAATTTAATTTTATTGAGGGTGAAAAGGAAGAAGAATTAAAATTATTATTATTATTTTTAAAGAAATACACTACAATAATGTATCCTCTACTCATATCTAATGGAACACATTACAAAAAACAATAGTTGTAGCTCAAATAAATTCATCCCAGATTATACATGCAAGATGTAAATGACTTAAATTGTACACAAAAAAATAGTAAGGGTAGAAAATAACTACTAGTAAACTCTTCATAAGGTGTTGTCAAAGCTCACACAATTGCACACATAACTAGAGTTGTTGATAAAAATAAATTTCACATTCAGCCTTTTAGCAAGAGCTAGATAAATTGCATTGATTGTGTTTTTATCAAAATTTAGAATTAATTGGTTTATTATCTCTAATTAAGATTAAATGAATAGAGGGGTAACAAATGTTGTAAATAACTTGTAAAGTTTTGGATTTGACAAAGTTTGAATGTGTAATGCCTCCTATTTTGTAGTGACATTCTAAAAATATTGGCCTCCTCCTACTTTTAATGGTCTTCAAGCATGTAGTTTGAACTCAAAGGAGATCTAACTCCCTATGTTAGCTATACATCATGACCCTCGATGATATTTTCATCACTATGATTATTGAATGAGTATTCTTAGGGTTGACTTGGTTATTACATACTTACCATAATACCTTTCAAACTTTGTAACTCTTAGCACTCGATCAATTTTATGATTAATTAATATAAAGTGCATAACAAGTATCATTAATTATTCCACATTGATAAAATGCTCTAATATTCAATAAATTATTGAAAGGATTAATTGATTAAAATAATTTAATTTTTTCCTATCAACTTATATGGCATATTTTTTTACTCTTATCATTGGTGAGCATCAAAGGCTCTAGTTTAAGGAGCTTGCTCCACATGGTAGTATCATTCATAGATTTATATTTCGATCTAGGTTGTCATGGTAAAAATTATCTACATACAATATTATGTCATTTGTGTAGCATTATGTACTTTTATATGTGGCCATCAATGAAATCCTCTCATGTATGAAAGGTTGTTGGTTCTTCTAAATAACCTTGATAACAAAGGTAGAGACAAAATAACTGAGCACTTTTACTATCACCTTGGAATTCATTATAAAAAAAGAATTAGTATCCACTAAGTATTCTATTTTAGTACCATGGATATTAATATAGAATTCAATAATAGTTATATTTTGCATGTTTGTGGTATTTCACTTATGGCATATGCCTTTACTAAAGTAAATTTGAAAACTCATTAAAGAATGAACCAAACACTAATGATATTTTTATGTTATTCAATAATTGAAATACTCTTACTATTATTTAATCCCACTCTTATATGCATGAATTCACACATAGTAAACTAGGTAAAATTCCATCTAACCCACCTCCTTGATATAGAGGCAGCCTATTAGCATGGCCATTGAGTGAAATAATCTTCCTTTTCTGACCTGAATGTTTAGTTACAATCAAAGTCATAATCTATTTAAGTGCATTTTTGAATGGGTAAACTGATCCAAATCTTTAGGCAAGGCATTATTTTACATTCAAAATTTAAATATTAAAATATTTGGTTTGTTATGATCCTTATTTTCAAGATACATATAATATGTTGGTTATTATGCATGCATACAATAAGTCATGCTTTCTATTTTATCAATATGTAGATTGTGAGGTCACATTCACAAATGGGTTAAAATAAAATTTGCAAGTTTGTCAATGGCATTCTAAAAACCATCAGTACTTAGTTAATGAATTGTATATCATTCCCAAATCATTCACATAAACTAGGTTATCAAGCAAAGGGTTATCTCCCAAAAAAAAAAAAATGGGTGAGATAAAATTGGTATAAGACCGCATTGATTATTAATTATCCCTTCCTAGGTCATCATAACCTTAGTTGTTCTATGGCACCTGATTTATGAAGCATGGGTCACATCATTATTTTCAATCTTTCACACCTTTAAAATCCCATTAAAGTTCTAAAGGTTTTATCAGCTATCAATTTTGTATTGGTAGTGTGCCAAATCATTGTAGTGTTAAGAATGGAAAAAAGATTAATATGAAGAGCAATAATAAATAAATATGGAGATATTGAAGGTAATAAATCTTCCTATGAATAATTAATAGAGATGTATCTTTAAAAAATAAAACCACTCCCACTGGACCTCCTTACTTTAGTACAAAATAATCAAGGATTTTTTTTGTTTTCTTCTTTTTTTTGGAGAGCAACTAGGTATATTCTAATACCACTCCCTCTAGACCTCCCTACTCCAGTAAAAAATAATCAAGGATTTTTTCTATTTTCTTTTTTTTTAGAGAGTAACTGGGTGTATTCTAAGAAGAAATTAAGGATGAAAAGATGCACACACTATAACTTATTTATGTCCTTTTATTCATGTCATATCTCTCTAATAAGATAAGATGAATACTATTATTTTATGTGTTACACTTGGTGTGATTATTTACCTTGATTAGTTTGTCTACCCCTAGAAGTGGCCATGTGGTTTCAAGTTTCGTTGTTTTAACCTTAAGCTTTTTTCACATCGACTATGCATTTAGACTAACCATCACATCCTTTAGGAAAATATGGATTGAATGTTGTCTTCTCTTTTGAAGATAGAAATGTTGATATTTCATTTCTAATTTATATATTTATTATGAAATTGATGAAGATCATATTGTCTATTTAGGATAACTTATTCAAGTTCTTTGTATACTCTAATGATAAATATGTAGACCTATTCTTCATGATAGTGGTTATATTTATATTGGGAAATTGAAATGGTCCATGGCCTAAACTAATATGAAATTTGATAAGGTTGGATTCTTTAGATGGTTATAGGAAAAAAAATTCACACCTTTGGTATGTTTGTAAAGTATTCATTAAGTTCCATTCACTAGAGTAACTTATAAGGAAAAACTTGCCAGAAGCATTATAATGCCACATGAGAAGAGATTTCCCAACCCTTTTTTGGATATTACCTTGTCAACAAAAATAACTTGACTAAAAAAGGCACAGTTGGACTAAAATAATATTTAACAATCATTACCAAGTAACAATTTTTTTTCAAGGCAATCATTATGGTAAAATAAACTTGGTACCTCCACCAACTTAGGATGAGCCTTATAATAACACAAGAATGAGTATCAAGTATATTGATATAAAAAGGTAATTAAATTATCTTTATACTATTTTAATATGCATATTTTAAAATTTTATTCTCATTAAGAAACTACTATTATTGAGGAGAAACATATCCAATATTATGCTAACATGATTTATCTATTGGCTAGTGTAGGATGAAAATTGATTAGAGATGGTAAAGATTCAAGAAATATGTCTCTTATATGATGTCAAACCCATTTATTTGAATGTGCGTTAGTTGATATTTTAGAAGATCATATAAGATATGCCTCTCCTCTCTTGAATATTCTCTCAACCTTCTTGATTGTAGCTTCTTTGGGAATAACTTTATGTTATATAACTATAGTTGGAGTGTATGATCTTTATAATATGCTTGCTCATACTTTATCTTGGTTGACTATATTTATCCTATGAATTCATTTAAATAAGGAGAAACACTATACTTTCCTTTCCTTTTTACATATATTTGCATTGTGTTTACAATATGGAAGAATTCTATGAAGATTTGGGATCACCAAAGGTTAAATACATTTTGTTATTAAGTATTTTGTTGTTACTTGATATGAGTTAAGAAATAATTCACATATGAAACTTCATAATATGAAAACTTAAGCTATATTTTTAATCCTCATATCCATTTAAGGATTACTTATGTTTTAAGGGTTGAAATTATTACTTATTATTAAATTATATTACTTTAGATTATAAGGATATCCTATATTTGGAAGGATTATTACCTCATAAAAAATTAGATGATTAGTTTTGAAAAGAGGAATTTTAAGATATAATAGAACCTATGTGGGTACATCTTTTTAGGAAAACTTGTCAGGTGGATTAGTAATAAAATAGACCTTCATCCATGGTTGTGAAATCAATTACTTAGTTGTTGATTGTAACATGTACACGATGATGTAATCTTGTGAAGATAATATAATACCTTGGAATTAATCAACATCTAATTAGTTTTATTATAATATTAACCCATATGTAGATTAATCTACCTTAATTTGAACTAGTAAACCAATATCATAGTACTACTATTGATTCATGTTAAATTAAATATTATTTAGTCTCAAGTATTGATATACTTATTTCCCAAGCAGAAGATGTGTCAAGTTGTTTTAATATTTTATTTGTTTGTTCTCAACTAATTTTATATATGGTGACATAAGCACCTACCCCAATAAATTATTGAATGCTTTGATAAAATTGGTTTTAGACTTGAATTCTAGGGTCACATTTGATACAATTACACTATGTTGACTTCCCTATGTTTATCAATGCCTCAAACAAGGTCTACTGAAACACTAATAAAGTTTATAAAGATTTATATTCCAAATTTTATGAGGATATTTAATGTTTTATGACTCCCCTTCCTAACTTGGTAAGTTGGTATGAAGTCTAATCACTTTTTATTGTAGTTAATAAACACCTTTGAAAGAAAATAGTTGTCCTAATATTATTTAAATTTCAAGAAGCACCCTAATATCAAGTTGAACCTAAATCTTGATAATACTTATAAGAGTTATCAGTTCATATTATCAATATATTTAAGGTGATTATGTTTCTTCATTGTTCAAATTTGCATGCCTTGTTATTAAGGATTTATGGATTAAGAATATCAACTTCAATACTAGTATAGTTTGCTAAGTATATGATTTTGGATTATTTTGTTAAGAAAATTCAAGAAGTCCCTAACCCTTGTGTTGAATGTGAGTTATCTTCTATGCCTGTCGATAAATGCATCTGAAGGTTGATAATTATAATTTTAAGGTTGTTGATGTCAAAAAATGAAACCTATCTTAGTGCTTTATATAGATGATGTTGAGTCATTTACATTTGAGAAAATTAATCATGCCTTAGAAATGAAAATAGATTATGATAATAGATATGGAAATTATTTTAATCAAGCTAAGTGTTATCTTTTGTGATCAGCTTATTTTATGTAAGATTTGTCTTCTCGTATCTCACAACTATTGATAGGATACTTAGTATTAAAAAAATTGGTTGGTTTTTTTGGTGTGTTACACTAATTGTGTCTAGGGATGTGTTACATAATGAATTAAAATATTTAACTATGGAAAAAATAAAGATAACAAATAATATTTAGTTTATTTTTGTCTATAGGTTGATTGTGTGTGACCTATAGATAGTTACAAAAATCAATGTAGATTTGATTGTGTGTACAATTAAAACATGGATTGTCACTAATTTGGGTCAAGATCAACTACCATTACTATCCTTGGTGGGTAAATCTTGACCTTTATGTTAAAATAATAAATTGAGGGTACAATTTTTTGTGCTTACTTGAAAAATACCTATTTGTAGAAATTTTACCTTTAGTTATGTGCGAATAACCTATAAATAACTTCTTTAAAGTTGAAACCCTATTAGAGCTGGTCATATTTGAATACTTGAAAAAATAAAGATGTAGGTGGCGGGGAAGATAGTTCACCCCAATCACCCTCATGATTATTTAATGTTGCCTACATATCAAATACTACAAGGAGGGAATTTAAGTCCATGTAGTTCTCCCACCTAGAGTGTTTAGTATGATAGTGATCCATTATCTACATAAATACATTTAGATATGGATTGAATAATTGATAATTATTTTATTGACTTTGATAAAATAGGCTTGTTACTTGGCTAAGGCTGCTTCAAATGATTAGAATTGGATTTGAAAAGAATAGGGAAGCTTTGCTCAATGTGCAATAGTGTAGGTGTGTTTCACTAATGAATTTTCCAAATGATTGGAAAGTATTAGAATATTTGACTTAGATGTTCCTTTATGTTAATCCAAAAGGGTAAAATCACATGTTACCTATCCTAAAAATATGGACCAACCTATAATAGAGTGTTTAACTTTGAAAAAGAGGTGTTGCTAGGTGCAGTATATGATCAACCCATAGAGGTCACGTGTAAACACTAAACCTAAATTATATATTAACCCTATCTTGTACACTTATAAATTACATATAATGGTTTTACACTTAAATTATAAGACCTTTGCACTACCAAAAGGCTCATATTCACTATATCTTTATGCCAAATTATTTATCTCTTAGTCAGGCCATATGTTATTATGATGACCAGACCATCTATACTATGTAAATGATTAAAATATGACTATTGTCACCAAATATTGCATTCTAGAAGATGGTGTTTAAGCCTCTTCCATATTTTGGCAACATGAAAACACTTCCAGGTATGTAGGTGTACCTATAGTGGAAGTGAACCTCTAGATTTAAAGGCTATCTCCCTAAATGTATGTTGAAATGCTTATCACCTAAACTAGTGCTTTCTTATGAGAAAAGAGTGAGAAACTTGCATAAAATGGACCTATTCTAAGTGGTTGATACACCAAGATGTTTTAAACAATACTATCAAACTCTATAACAATGGAATAAGGCATACAAACTAGCTTCTAAGTTCTAGAATGTTCCAACATCAATGTTTTAATATAAAGGTGAGATGCATGAAGTAACATAAGGTAAATAAACCAAAGGGAAGATCGCACACTCTAAGAACAATCACACACTTAAAAGGAGCCTAACACACTTGAATAAACTCTATATGACATGTTATAATAGGAAATCTTGCATAAACATGAGAGGATAAAAGAAGAAAGGATTGAGAATTATCACTAACTCCACCATACATCACTTTGCACACTTAGAAAATTGTTCATGAACTCAAAACTAGACTTATATTGATTTTTAAAAGTTAAAATACAATGTCATTTTAGTAGGTATTCACCATATATGGTGTGGTATATCTTTACAATAGCCAAAATGGCTACTACTTATATAATTTGAGAGAGAAGTGAGAAGAGATAAGTCCAAGAGTCATAAGAATATGTGTCATGCTAAGAAAAGGAGTTATACATGTAGGAGAATGAATTTTGAGATGTACCATGCAATTTATGATAGGACAAATATCCCTCTAAGGCATGAAACTCATGAAATGTGGCATAGAACTCCTTTTTCTTGCTCAAAAAACTATCTTCATCATTTGGCCTTTTTGGAATGCCTCCCCACTGAATGGGGATAGATCTCATGATTGCATTGAGAAAGAGGCATCCATTATATGCCTAATGAGGTCATTTGTATAGAACAATATAAATAGATCCCTATCATTCTAGGATTAATGTTCATCATGAACCCTCCATGACTATGTTAAACCTATTGCAATTGCTTTCTTGGGACTATAGGATTTATGAAGTGGTCTTGACTAAGATTTAATGGTGAAATATGAATTTGAAGTATTTGTTTTGGTAACCCAAATCATATTTTGATCTCATGTTTATAAATTTGCATGCTTGGGTCCACAAAATATTTTTATATGACCTGCCTATCTATGTGTCATCTCATTACCATGATGTTTATTTAATTTTAAAATATGACTATTATCATTTTGCACACGTGTCTTCATCTTTTGGCCCATAAAATTTGATCAAATTTGCTCTATCAATATTATTGAGAGTCTCCTGGCCTTGAATTTCAATGTTAGTCATTGATCTTTGATATGGGCTTCTGAGATTGTGACACTTAGCAGCCCCACGTGCTTCTATGTACCCAATTGCTAGTCTCCATTTAGTTAACACTCTTATGCCACACGTCACCATAGCATTCAATCTCAGGATTTTTTGACCTATTGACTTTTTGCTACCATTCGATCTTCATTTTCATGATTAAATGTGTGTCATTGATCTTTCTTGAATTATTGACCCCAGTCTTCAATGTAGATCATCGATTGAAATTTGTATGTAAAAATATGCACACTTGGTATCCCCATGTTTAATTTGTACTTAATCCTTATGAAATTCTATAACTCGATGTAATTATGAATCTAATCATAGAATATAACTACACACTGCATCTTATATAGGGGTATAAAAGGTTTGAAAGTATATTAACTTCATTTTAAGGGTTTCATATACTTTATGATCAGTGCTTTCATCAGTCAATACCATCCTCTAAGACCACTACCAAAACATGAAAACATGCGAAGTGGTGAAACCCTACCTGTAACATAGAAATGTGTCTTTACCTACAAATTGAGATGATTTTCCTATCAAAAAACTTTGAAATTTGAAACCAAACATGGGGAACAATAATTAAATGTTTCCATGTCTTATGGAGTCAATTCCATCAACTAGATTATATGGACTTGCCCATACAAGAAAGAAACTTGCAAGGTATAGGGTTTAACAAGTAGAAAAAAATAGTTAAATTGTAAAGGATGATTCATAAATCACAAGTGACCAATACATAAAATCCAATAATTAAATTTAATCTTAATTAGTTTAATATCACCCCCAAAAGTACTTTGACCTAGAAGTCTTACTACTGGTCGTACCAACCAAAAACCTGATGACTGGTTCTGCATGTCTAAAAGGGTGATGGAGTAGAAAGGTTTTGGACCATTTTTAGCACTTATAAATAATGTAAATGAATTTTAGGAAGTTTAATATCCATTCCAAAAACTTCTCCCATGTTTCACTCTCTCTCATAGGCCATACACCTCTTAAAAATCCTTGTTTTATAGTTGTTTTCTTGGTTTTTAATTATAACTTGCAAGTTTTCAGTTAGAATCTGACATATATAATAAGGAATAACACTTTTTAAATTTTAAGGAATTTAGGAGCACATGGACACCTTTAAAACTATACCACTTGCATTTAATGCTCATTTATGATCTCTAAGTGACTCAAAATGATACGAGGATGAATTAGACCATGACCAAGGCTAAAATGACATGAAATCACATATAATTAACTATAACACACCCTATAACATTATATTAGACCCATATATAAATTTTTGACTATAGGGGGTTGACCCATTTTGACTTGTGGTTAAAATGGTCAACATTCTTAGTGATTTCCCAAGGGTGGTATGCTTGATATGCCATGACCAATAGCCTAATACTATTCATTGGGCCATGGATTCACCTATACACTATATTTTACACTTAAATTACCTTTAAAAAAACATAAAACATAAGGCAAAGACATTCAAAATAAGGCACACTCAAAATAAATGCACATGTGTTCAACTAGAACACTTAGGAAACACAACACAACTAAAAGAAAAGTCACACCTAACTTAATATTTACAAGACTAACTTTCAATACCTTAATATCAATGTTTCAAATGTATCATATTCAAAAGGATAGGTAGCTCCTCTCCATTCATCCTTACTAATTGGAAAGAGTTACTTTGTTTGCACTTGATGATAACATATGGTCCACTCCATAAAGTGTCAAATTTTATATGTCTCCTTGGTTTTACTCTATATTCATCCCATTTCAACACTATGTCACCTTCTTGAAATGTTTTTGGAGTTTCCTTCTTGTCAAAATATTTATTCATTAGTATTTGATGATGTTCCATAGTTTTATGAGCTTTATCTCTAGTCTCTTGAAAATCCATTAATTCTACCAACCTTACCTCCATTGGAGTGTTCTCAAGCAAGTATAATTGATGTGATAACTCTAAGGTAGGTATCTATTATGATATATACATCCTAGCCTCCCTTCTATAGACAATATCAAAAGGATAAAACCCTATTGACCTCTTGGGAGTTATCCTATTAGTCCATAGGGTTGTCTTCAATTTGGTGTGCTAAACCCTTGGATTATTTTTTGAAATCTTCTTGATGATTTTCATCAGATTCTTGTTAGTAGACTCATCCAACCTATTACCTTGAGGGTAATAATTAGATGAGGTTCTCAAGTATATGTCATTACTATTTTCCCAATCAACTGTCTAACACCCATAAAAGTAAGTGCATTGTTTGAAATAATGGTGGGAGTACAAAACATTATTATGATACTCTCATATAACTCTAAGATAGAATTCTCATTAGCTTATTTCAATGCCACCACTTCAACCCACCTTTTAAATTAGTCATTTGTTGTGAGTATCTATTTATGACTATCACTTTATGGGGGGATTATCATTCCAATGAAATCAAGACCCCATTGTATAAAAGGTTGATCTACTTGGATAGGCTCTAAAGGGAGGGTTGTAAGCTTCTATTTTCTTTCAAAGAAAGCACATTATACACACCTTCTCACCCAAACATAACAGTCCTTGAAGAGGCTAGGCCAATAATATTGTGCCCTCATGATCTTGGTAGTTATGGCTCTTAGAGAGAAATGACCTCTTGTTGTCCCATCATATAACTTCTCAAGCAACACTCCAAACTGATCATTATCAATACATCTCAATAGCACACCATTAGTATTTTTTCTAAAAATCACACCATCTATGAGATAAAATGGAATAGCTTGCAATCTAAAATATCTCCTTTGTGATCTATTCATACCATTAGGATACTAACCACTTCAAAGAAATCTGATAAAATCTTGTGTCCAACTTTGTAGAGGCAAGGAACCAACTAGTTGGGAGCAATCGTGATTGACTAGAGCCTCTTCCTTTGACTCATGGAGATCTGAAGCTAGATGTTCACAAAGGCCTTTACCCCTTATCAAAATTGTCACTTTGATATCAACATCATATTCCATTACCTTAATAATCCACCCTACCCTCTTTTCACTAAGGTCTTTACTCAAGAGAAACTCTTTGGTACTAGGATGAGAAACCATAACATGAATCCTATTGTTTGAAACCATATGCCTAAACTTATTTAGTCATCTTAAAATAATAAGGACTTGTTTCTTCATAAAGGTGTACTTGACTTCATAATCTTCCAAACCTTGACTAAAGAATGTAATTTGTTGTTCCACACCATCATTTTTCTGCATTAGCATGGATGAGATAGTATGAAGGTTATAAAATTAATAAAACATAAATTCTTTAGAAAAATCAGGGTTCACAAGATTAAAATCTTGTGCAATTTATTTATTAATGGCTTCCTAACTACTCTTACCTTTCTTAATCCAAGAAAAGACAGTTTTTCTTGAGTATGGTTGTGATAGGTTTCACCAAAGATGCAAAACCAGGTATGAATATCTTTACAAAACTTATCTTACCTAAGAAACTTTGGATACTTTTCTTATGCAAAGGAAATGTAGGCCTAGAATAGCCTCTATCCTTTCAAGATCAATAGTCAAACCATATTTGTAAATAATCTGTACTAAGATCTTACCTTCATAGACAGTAAAGATGCATTTTTTTGGATTAAGAGATACTCCATACTGCCTACATCTTTCAAACACTTGCCTTAAGTGTTGCATATGTTCATTATCATCTTTATAAAATATTTTTATATCATCTAGATAAACCAACAACATCTCATTAATCAAACCTTTGACTTTCATGTCCATTGCTCTTTGAAATGTGGCATCAACATTTGACAAACCAAAGGGTATCTTCCTATAAGCAAAAGTTCCCAATTTTGTGGTGATTGTTGTCTTAAACTGATCATCCTCATTCACTACAATCTGATTATAACCTGAATATCCATCTAGAAGATAAAAATGTTAAGAACCTAAAACCATTTGAAAAATCTACTCCATTGATGGTAAAGGATAGTGATCTTTGAGTGACACTCTATTAAGATCTCTAAAGTCCACACAAAGTCTTGTCTCCCCATTATTATTTATAACAGGTACAAGGCTAGCCACCCATGTTGAATGTTTGATAGGAAAGATAATTTTAGATTCAAGGATTTTGGTAAGCTCTATCCTCATGAATAATTCAACCCTGGGGTTGATAGTCCTTTATTTTTTCCTAACTAGTTTAACTCCAAGTTCCAATTCAATGGTATAGTATGATAGGATAGAATCAAATCCTTTTAGGTCCTTATACTCCCAAGTAAATATGTCATGAAACTCTCTACACAAATCAATGAACATTGGCTTCTCTAATGTAGAACATACCTTGCCTAGTTTGACAAGTTTGTCTTTAAAAATTGAGACTCTTTTATAGTTCTCCTCCTTTGTATACATACTCACATTTTCATTCTTATTTTAATCATCTTAATTGAAGATACTTTCTAAGGTCACCAAGCCCTTAGGTATCTTGTTTTTTCTTAGTTACATAAATAAATCATCAAATTATTCTTAAAGTTTCTTTTGATTTATTGAGGAAAACTCAGCCTCATTTTGCAAGAAGTATGTAATGTGTTTGTCACTATCAAACACTTACCAAGACACCTCATTATCCTATATGGAAGGTCTGATAATTATCTTAATTTTAGATTGATTTCCCTCCTCTTTTATAGTAGTTGGTGTATCAAATTAAGCTCTTCTAGCAACTAGTCTATTAGCATGATTATTTTGCTCCCTTGGAATTGATTGGATGTTGAATGCATTGAAGTATTAAATCAAATCCCATAACCTAAGATTATATGACTTGAATAAATGGTTATTAGTATCAACCACATTCCTAACTTGATGGACAACCAATTCACTATCTATATATACTTTCAAGTTCTTTGATTCCTTTTTTCCTTGCCCATTGAAGACCATGAATCAAACCTTCATACTCAGCCACATTGCAAGTGCAACTAAAATGGAACCTATATGAAGCATAGTATTTCTGTTTGGATGGGGAGACCAACATGACACCATCTCCTACACCAATTTTACTTCTTTAACCATCAAAAAACATTTTCCACATCTCATCATCCTCACCTTCTTCCTTGGCCAATAGAGGTATTAGTATTCCTTCTTCATGTATATAATACACTCCCAAATAAGTTTCCTCTATGAAAGCATAAGGATCATGATCATAAGTGTTATTACTATACTCATCAAGAAATATATTATAAATGCCTTTAATCTTGGAGGAAATACCATCATCTATAAAAGAATCCTTTTCCTCATGGACATCACAATTCAAATTAGAACTTGTTTCAATTTAGGGCTCAATATGAAACCTTGCAAGAGGTTGTGTTATAATGGTCACCTTGGTCCCATACCTTATCCTTAAGGTCAAAAATGACCAATAAATTGAGGGATATCCACCTATCTTAGCTGTAAATTCTCTTAAAAGGCAGATTGCAAAGTGATCTAGGTGATCAACAACAACTATGTCTTGAAGGATAGGAAAACTAGGACAATCATGCAATAAAACCTTTAAGTTTTCTATCATTCCTATTGTCTTAGAAATTATACCATCTAATTAGATAAATCCTTTTCTATGAGGCTCATATTTTAGGCCCAACTTATTAGCTACGACCTTAGGCATGACTAAAGTAGAAGCTCCACTATCAACTATGCAATTGTGTACCAACTTGTCACCCACAATGAGAATGAGGTAGAATGGTGTAGGTTTATTAGATTTAGTATATGGTTTAACAATGGTGTTGGGGGAATTTTTGAGAGAAACATGGCCATGAATTTTACTTGAAGGTGAAAGACTAGTAGGGATAGTAGATACCTATTTTTGTAGAAGGTCATTTTATTTAGACATATGAAGGACATCCCAAAGAGAAATGGATGTCTTGGTATTATTTAATGAGTCTAAAAAATTTAGAGTAGACATACCTACTTTTTATTTGGACTTGCAGGTAAGGAAGTGCTTGCAACTTGAGGAGTTGAAGTGTTTTGAACAATCCTTCCAACATTCTGAGTTTGAGGATGTGTAGGATTATTTGAAACTATCATTCTTGTAGCCATGTCTTATTGCTTTGTAGGAAGATTGGATGAACTCATAGGTACATTAATATCACCTCCTAAATAATTTATCTTGGATATAATGTTGTATTCAATATAATTTCCTTTATTGATCACAAAATTTTCCTCAACTAGGAAGTTGGTGAAGAACTATCCTTGAAGTTGTCCACCTTCATTTGTTTGCATCATGACTTCATCTTCAGCTAATAGAAGAGGAGTGAATCCTCCTTGAGAAACAATATATTAATATCCATTTTCATTTACATCCATAAATTTTCCATGTTTCTAATATTCTCCTTGCACCAAGTTGTTATGCACTAGTACCATCTCCCTTGCATGAGTGGTAGAATTAAGATTATACACATTGATAGTCATGTTGTATTTAGGTTGTCATTGACCTCTTCCTCTTCCATATTGCTGACCATATTGTTGTTAGTAAGGATAATTAATTTGATTATCACCTTATTGCATGTTATTTTTCCTAATTTGAGCTCTTAACATTTGAATTTTTGCATCTTTATCCATGACATTATCTTCCTTTTTGGGAGCAATTCTAGGCTTGGTATTAGCATTGGAAACTTGGACCACACTTGGAATATTGATAGATGTATGAGATAATGGAGGCATATAAACCTTAGGAGGAAACCTTCCAACTTTAATGAGATATTTTTCATATTTTATGACAAGTTCATGTGCTTCAAGAAGATTAGAACCACCCATGGATTGAAGCATGATAGTAATTTTAGTACCGATGGCCCTCAAGTAGGTAGGGAACACAAAGCTAGCAGGTGGACTCATGGGAGGAGGAAATATATACCAAGTATTTTAAAACCTCTCATTGAATTCATGAATTATTTCCTTGGATCCATTTTTGATCATAATGAACTGATGTATGAAAGAGGCATGATCACTTTCATTTTCAAACCTTGAAGTTAGCAACACTCTAAAGTCATCGCATGATGTAATGATTCTACCTTATAAATTCCTATACCAATCAAGAGAGTTCCCTCTAAGGGGAATAACAAGGATTATAATAGCAATGTTCTCTTGAGTGATATTATGGATGCTAAAAAAGTTAGAGATATCCCTAATGTGTTCACTAGGTGTAACATGACTCTCACCAATGAATGTAGGCACACTTTTTGTGGTATTAGGGGGAATGGCATCATATAATTGAAGATGAATTAGATTTTTAGTATTAAATGAAAGGAAGTAATGAGTCCTCTCCATGTTTTCTTCAAGTTCTTCAATTTCTTCCACTTCTTCACTTCCTTGGCTAGAAAAATCCTCTTGGTCCTCAAAGGGTAGATTGGGATGAGGATATTGAACTTAAAGATGAAGTTTAGGTTGAATAGGTGGATTGATAGGATCAAACAATTTATTAGATGATGTCATAGTAATAATCATGAAGCATGAGAGCAATTATATGACAAAATAATGGCCTTGAACTAGATTTTACCTTGATGAAGTTACCAAATGCTAAGTAGCACACCAATTTGTAGGTGATGTTGTCAAGACCAACATTCACCTTGACAAGTTGTTTTGAAGACAATGGTCCCACTAGGAATGAAAAAACTAGTGTCACCAAATATTTCACCCTATAATAGGGTTTTCAATCATATTCTAGATTTGGGAAACATGGGAACACTTCCCGGTATGTGGGTGTACCTGTGGTGGAAGTGAACCTTTAGATTTAAGGGCTAGCTCCCTGAATGTATCTTGAAATGCTTATCACCTAAACTTGTGTTTTTTGTGAGAAAAGAATGAGAAACATGCATGAAATGGACCTATTCTAAAGGGTTGATACACCAAGATGTTTTCCATAATACTATCATACTATATCATAATGGATAAAGGGATACAAATTAGCTTCTAAGTTCTAGAAGGTTCCAACATCAATGTTTCAATATATAGGTGAGATGTATGAAGCAACATAAGGTAAATCAACCAAAGGGAAGATTTCACACTCTAACAACAATTGTAAACTTGAAAGGAGCCTAAAAAACTTTTCTACACTCTATATGACCTGTTAGAATAAGAACTTTTGCATAAATATAAGAGGATAAAGGAAGAAAGGATAGAGAATTATCACTAACTCCACTATACATCACTTTGCACACTTAGACAAGTGTTAATGAACTCAAAACTAGACTTATAGTGATTTTTCAAAGGAAAAATACAATGTCATTCTAGTAAGGTTTCACCATACATGGTGTGGTATATCTTTAAAATAGCCAAAATGGCTATTACTTATAGAATGTGAGAGAGAAGTGAGAAGAGAGAAGTCTAAGAGTCATAAGAACATGTGTCAAGCTGAGAAAAGGAGTTATACATGTATAAGAATTAAGTGTGAGATGAAACATATAAGGTCTAATAGGATAAATGTTCTTCCAAGGCATGAAAATCATGAAATGTGGCATAGAACTCCTTTTGCTTGCTCAGAAAACTATCTTCATCATTTGTCCCTTTTGGAATGCCCCATCATTGAATGGGGATAGATCTCATGATTGTACTAAGAAGGAAGCATCCATTATATTCCTAATGAGGTTATTTGTATAGACTAGTATAAAGAGATCCCTGTCATTCTAGGATTGATGTTTATCATAAACCCTCTATGATTGTGTTGAACCTGTTACATGTGCTTTCTTAGGACTATAGTATTTATGATGTGGTCTTGATTGAGATTTAATGGAGGCATATGAATTTGAATTATTTTATTTGGTAACCCAAATCATATTTTTATCTCATGTTTATACATTTTCACGCTTGGGTCCATAAAATCTTTCGATCTGACTTATCTGTCTATGTGGCATCTCCTTGCCACACTATTTATTTAATTTTAAAATATGATCGTTATCACTTTGGAGACATGTTTTCGTCTTATGTCCCCTAAAACTTGATAAAAATCACTCTATAAATATATTTGAGAGTATCCTAGCCTTGAATTTCAATGTTGGTCATTGATCTTTAATCCAAACGTCTAATATTATGACACTTGGCAACCCTGTGTGCCTTATATGTACCAATTATCAGTCTCCATTCAGTTAATGCCCTTATGCCATGTGGTATCATCATATTAAATCTCAAGATTATTTGACATATTTACATTGTGCTCATTTTTATATTTCCATCTACATAATTAAATGCATGTCATTTATCTTTCATGACTTATTGATCCTAGTCTTCAATGTGGATCATCAATTTGAATTTATATGTAAGAATATGCACCATCAATCTTGATATGGGGAAATTTGAATTATTAACTTCAAAAAATCACCCACATTTCATTGATATTTGATCCAAAATCCTAATATTATGACACTTAGTATCCCCATGTTCAATTTATACTTAAGCCTTATGAAATTCTATAACTCGATGTAATTATGAATTCAATCACAAAATGTAGTTACACGATCCATCTTATAAAGGCGTATACAGGGTTTGAAATTATATTAAATTAACTTAAATGGTTTCATATACTTTATTATTAGTTCTATCATCAGTCAATACCATCCTTTGAGACCACTACCAAGACATTAAAACACTAAAAGTGGTGGAAACCTACCTACAACACAAAAAGGTGTCTTTACCTACAATTTGAGATGCTTTGCCTATAAAAACACTTTTAAACATGAAAAAAAGAGTGGGGAACATGAATCAAATATTTCCATGTCCTCTAGAGTCAGTTTCATTAGCCAAATTGTATAGACTTGCCCATACAAGAAAGAAACCTGTATGGTATGGGGTTTAACAAGTAGAAAAACACAGTCAACTTGTAAAGGATGATTCATAATTCACAAGTGACAAATACCTACAATCCAAGAATTAAATTTAATATTATTTATTTTTCTATCACCCCCCAAAGGTATTTGACCTAGAAATCTTGCTACTGGTTGTACCAACCAAAAACCTGTTGACTGGTTTTATATGTCTAGAAGGGTGATGAAGGAGAAAAATAGTTTTGGAATAGTTTTAGCACTTACAAATCATGTAAAGTGTGTAAATTATTTTGAGTAATTTTAATATCCATCCCATAACCTTATCCCATGTGCCACTATCTCTTATATTCTGTACACCTTTTAAAACTCCTTGTTTTACTGCTTTTTTATTGGTTTTCAGTTATAACCTACAAATTTTTAGTTATAATGTGACATGTCTAATAAGGACTTAAACCTTGTGCATTATAAAGAATTTAGGAACACATGGACACCTTGAAAACCACACCACTTTCATTTAATGCTCATTTATGATCTCTAAGTGACTTAAAATGACATAAGGACTAATTAGACCATGACCAAGGCTAAAATGAAATAAAATCACATATAATTAAACATGACACACCCTATAACATTATATTAGTCCCATATATAAATTTTATGACTATATGGAGTTGACCCATTTTGACTTGTGGTCAAAATGGTCAACAATGGTCATTATCCTTCTTTACCAATGTTGGACCTGTACTTATTTTCAAACTTCCCAGACACTTGTGTCCTAGCTAGATGCCTACATTAATGCAAGTATCACTTTTATAAATAAGTATCCAGTGCCCAAAATTCATCTAATTATAAAAGGAAATGTATCATAAAGGTTGGCCTAAGTGTTTTAGTGTGAGATATATCTAAAAGGGATTAGTATATAGACAAGATCAACCCTCATCCATTCCTTACCTAGAAAGTATCGAGAGCTCACAAGGAAACTTACCAAAAAGCACTCAATATAGAATTAAAGAGAGTAAACATGTCCTATTTGTCTCTATTTCCATATCAATCATAGGAGTAGTATTCCCACCAGCCTGAAGTACTGAAAGATTAATCCATGAGTCATATTTGCCAAGTTATAAGCTAGGTCACTATACATAAGTGATTATCACATATTGAATTTTTATGCACACATAAGCCAACATATAGGGGATAAATTCATAATTTTAATTCCCTCTTCAGATTATTGGCTATGTAGGTAGCACCCATTGACATAGGGATCCTTGGGTTTACTCAATATTATGTGCCCACTAACTAATTTTTCTCACAGCATTGTAAGGGTGAGGAAACTAGGGTTTGATCATTTAATGAAGAATGAAGACCTGTGCGCATGATCCATATACACCAAAATAAAGGTAATAGAAAATATAAAAGGATCTAGTTGGTCATATCTAAATCTAATTAGTATTCCATAAAGGACACTTGCATCTACTTTAGACACTAACATCAAATTAATTATCCAAATTCAATGCAAGTGTCTAAGGTCACAAGATATAAAATTTTAGAATATAAGGATTGTTTCATGATCCTGATCTAGCTTGTTTTAGTTCAGATCTGCATGTGCATAGTAAACCAATTAAGTACTCTTATTTTCAATTTATTAAAATGATCAATCAATAGTTATACTTTCTATTTTTTACATATCTCAGTATTTAATTTAGAATATTGTTTATTTGAATTTGTAAAATTTTTTTTAAATAAAAGAGATGGTAAAAATATTATTCAACATAAAAAGCAGAGTACAATCAGCAAGATACAAAACAGCCAGCAAAGCCAGTACACAACCACGCAAAATAGCAACACATCATCGCCCATCACTCATTACTTTCGTCAGCATCCTTAGTGAGAAGTTGGCCCAAATGTTGGCGTGCCTCATTAGGCAAACCCTCCCACTCATCCACACGCAGAGCGTTCCCTTCTCCTGAACCAAATTTAGCCAAATAATTAGCAGGTGTGTTCCACTCCTTGGGAATATGCACCCAAACCAGCGCCTCCATCAGATCACTAACTTGCAATATTTGCTGGACAATCAAGGACAATTGCCAGCTCACGTCATTCATTTTCCGTTCCTGAAGCATGTTGATCAAAATCTACGAATTGGCCTCACAATGAACCTTGCACCATCCAAGCTCATAGGCTCTTTTCAGAGCATACAAAACCACCAATCCTTCCATTCTATTCACCGTCTGTTCCCCTTGGTAGGATGAAAAAAGGAAGACCAAGGCCCCCGAAGAGTCTCTGCCAACCCCACCAATCCCCGCTGGGCCAGGATTGCCACGAGACAAGCCATCCGTGTTAATTTTTAAAAAGCCTTCAGGAGGTGGCGTCCATCTCCCTAGCCTTTGGATTTTTGGTTTCTCCCCATTTTTGCACCTCGCCCGGGTATAGTTCACCGAACCATACTGTATCCCCAATCTCCTAACCAGCGCAGCATCAGCCTGCGGCAAAGGCTGAGCAATTTCACTCTTAGCCGAGATAGTCTCCTAGAGCATGCCTAAAATCTTGCGCCAGACCTGTTGGAGTGCCAATTTTTCCTCTCTAAAAATTATTTGATTTCTCTCCAGCCAGACCTGCCATAAAAGGAAGATTGGCCTGAATTACCATGCCTCCTACAAAAACTGAGTACCAGATGGTGGTCTATCCAATCTAGACCAAAACTCAGCCAAAGAGGAGACATGAAGGCAACCACATCCCTAGGCATCCCACCAAGCATGCCATAGCTGACTAGTAAAGGAGCACCTAAAAAATAAGTGTGACGACTCTTCCTCCGCCTCCATACACAGGACACACCTTGACGGTCTAGCAATGCCCCTCTGCTTAATATTCTCCCAAGTCAAGCACCGATTCCAAGCAAGCGTCCAGGAGAAACAATTACATTTTGGCCAAGAAAAATGGCTCCAAACTCTCTTCCACCAATTAACTTTGCCTCTATCTTCCCTCTGCTAAACAACCAGCTCCTGATATCTGAAAGAAACCGTGTATTTCCCCTTGGGATGGGGCGCCCAAGCCAGCGTGTCACTCCCTCTGAGGGCGCAGCAGTTGCACCCCTCCAAAATCCTCTTCAGCTCCATGCAATCAGCTTCCATGCCATTAATAGGCCACTCCCCAGGAGCTGCCCATCTTGCCTCTGCCACCTGGCCATTGTGAAAAAAGACTTTGTAATCACTCACTCTATTCCATCCAGCTTCCCTGAAATTTTGTGCTAAATCACTCAAGTGGGGATGTTGAGTAATCCATGGTGGAAAGCCATCCCAAGAATTTGTCTAAAACTGTACCTCCCTGCCATCTCTGCATATCCAAAAAAGACCCTTTTTAATCAAGGCCGCTCCCTTCTTTAGAGTTGTCCAGATCACCGAACCGGCTCCAAACAAGTTATACCTGGGAATGTCCTTTGCTGGGACCCCAACAAAGTACTTATGCTAGAGGATTCTAGCCCACACACGCTCCTGCTCAACACACCATCTCTAATAAAGTTTGGCTGCCAGGGCCGTACCTATCAAAATAGACTGCCAAAGACCCAACCCCCCAAAACATTTCAAGCTACAAACAATGTCCCATCTAACCAAGCTCCATTTTGACAGAGTTAAATTACCAGCCCAAAGGAACTGACGAGCCATACCATCCAACTCCTTGACAAAACTAGTCGGCGCCACCTAAAGCATGCATCTGTAAATAGGCAACGCTTGCACCACAGACTGAATCAGTTGAACCCGGCCAGTGAAGGAGAGCCACCTGTTAGTCCAATGGTTCACCTTGGCTCTGAATTTATCAATGATCCCCTTCCAAGTATCTCTCACTTGCCTCCTAGTAGAGATCGGAATCCCAAGATAGAGCACCGGAAGGCTGCCAATCTGGAACCAAAGAATGTTCGCCACCCTTCTCTGAATTTCCTGTGGCATATTAAAAAAGAAGATGGAGGACTTATCCTCATTGACAATCTGTCCCATGGCAGCCAGGTAATCATCTAATCCTTTAAAAAAACTAGTAGCCTCCCTCAAAGTAGCCATGCCCGTCAGTGCCACATCATCAATAAACTGTAAATGGGAGAGGACCGGTAATTCCCCCCCCCCACCTCCATCCCTGTATAACACCCTTCGAGGTGTTCTTTCTGATCAGCCGGCTGAGACCTTCAGCCAGAATCAGGAATAAGTAAGGAGACATAGGGTCTCCCTGCCTTAATCCTCTCATCGCCCCAAAGAGGTGGGAATGCTCCCCATTCACTAAGACCGAAAAAGAGGTCGAGCTAACACAGCTCATAACCCACATAATCCACTCCTCCGCAAACCCATAGGCAGCCAACATCTTCCACAGAAAGGACCATCAGACCCTATCATAAGCCTTGGACATGTCCAATTTCATAAACATAGCTTTCTCACATGACTTTGACATAGAGTGAATGGCTTCTGTAGCAACCACAATTCCATCCAGAATTTGGCGCCCCTCCACAAAACCACTTTGCTCTTCAGAGATCAGAACATTCAGCCACTTTTTCAATCTTTCGGCAATCAATTTCGATATGATTTTATAAACCACGTTGCAAAGTGCAATAAGCCAAAATTGATTAAGGCGGTCAGCCCCTTCCCTCTTGGGAATAAGAGCCAAGAACGTAGATTTCATCGCTCTAAGCATTTGTCTATTATTCTGGGATTCATTGACAATAGCCAGTAAATCCCTTTTGACAATTTTCCAATACTCCTAGAATAATTCAATAGGGAAACCGTCTGGGCCTGGTGCTTTACCCTTTTTCATGCCGAAGACAACCCGCTGGAGTTCCTCCATATTGATAAGACGCATCAGCTGCTCATTTATATCCTGAGAGACAATACTGGGGATGCAGGAAAGTATCCGCTCTTCAACATCCTCTACGCTTCTACCTTCCTCAGTAAATAAAGCCAAGAAATGTTGGGCCGCTTCGTTGCACATCTCTCTGGTAGAGGAGATCCTTTCTCCGCTGTCCAAAACCAACGTCGGGATCATATTGTCGTGTTGTCTAGCTTTCACCGTATTAAAGAAAAAAGCTGTGTTCCGGTCCCCTTCCTGTAACCAATCAACTCTGGCTTTCTGTTTCCAAAAAATCTCCTCCTGAATCTCCCATTCCTCTACCTTTTGAATAGCTCTGGTTTCTTCTTGCATCAAGAGTTCATTAAGCCCCTCCTCTCTAATCATTCTGGTAATGTTATCCAGCTCTTCCTGCGCCTCTTTCTTTTCTTGAAAAATATTGCCGAAGTGCTGCTGATTCCATCTCTTAAGCTGATATTTCACAAATTGAAGGAGCTTAACCATAATGAACATTGTCGTGCCAACCGCCGGCCTTCCAATTCTCCACCAATTAGCTACCCTATCGAACAACCTCGGGTCCCTAAGCCACATAAGTTGAAATTTGAACGAAAGCCTCCGAAGGCTCTCATTGGAAGAAATGTTCAACTTGATTGGCCAGTGATCTGAGCCTCTCCAATCCAGAATCTCAAACTTCAAGGACCATTGACCATTCATCCAATAACACGAGGTCAAGAACCTATCTATGCGCTCAACAATGCAACTTTCCCCCAATCTCTTGTTATTCCACGTAAAGCTACCATTCCCTAGCTTAATATCCACCAGGTTGAGTTCAGTGATCTTATCCCAAAGCAAAAGGGACGAAGGCTCCAATCTTGCCGTACCTCCCCTTTTTTTTGAAAGATCCATGATGGCATTAAAGTCCCCTGCCAAAATCCATGGCACATATGGAAAGTCTTTGCGGACCATCTGTATATTATTCCAAACAATAAGCTTGCCCGAGTAATCAGTGGGGGCATAGATGTTTGTGAAAAGAACATATTCCCCCGATTCCACACAAAGCGACACCATAGATAGAGATGATCTGAAGGTAATCCAGGCTACTGGTAGAATCTTGTGAGGATTCCACAAACATGCCACGCCCCCAGTCGATCCCTGTGCTCCTGTGTATTGACATAAGCATTGTTTCCACATCTTGGGTGCAATTCCCAGCATAACTTCTATCGAGACCTTAGTTTCCTGTAGAAAGAGAACATCCAGATTATGACACTTAACCAAATCTCAAACAGCTTTTTGTTTGGGGCCGCTGTTCAAGCCCCTCACATTCCATGAGAGCACAATCATTTTGCTGGAGACATGAAGTGGGAATCGATGGTCTTCACCGACCCAGACTCAACTAAATTCTCCCCAATTACCTTAATTCTTTCTATATCCTTCCTTCGGCTGGGTTTGGCACTTTTTTTAGCTGACCCCTTCTTCCCTTCCCTCTGCTGAATTCCCAGGGGCGGATGGGCCTTACCTTTCTTCTCCATCTCTCCCACCCTGGCTTGCGTTGGAGGATCCCCCTCTTCCCCTACCTGCCCCAAATTAGCATTTGCTGCTAAGGACATCTGCTCCCCCAATTGTCCATCCAGGATCATAGGTAGAGCAGCTTCTGCTGTCAACAAGGCGTGGTCCATGGGTGTAGCACCAGCCGCCTCGGCCTCTCCCCCCACCATCTCTTCACTAATTAAACCTGGAAAGATTTCCTGTTGTCCCAGTGTATCAAGAATCTCAAATTTTTTGATTGAATCTTCTGCCTGTCGCTCCATCTAGGATCTTTTATGTCCTCTATTCTTGCCTTTAGCCTTTCCTTGCACAAAACCCTCTGAATCCTTACTTCCTTCCGTTCTAATCTTTTTCCCTTTATCAACCCCTATGGTTTGATTAAGAGGAGGGCGAGAAGGTTGTTGATCACTCATTTTTGCCTTAGGGCATCCACGTACCAGGTGTCCATACTCATGACACAATTTGCATCTGAAGGGGAGCGTCTCATAGTCAAGCTGCTGAACCCATGAATATTCACCTGCACTCATCTCAACCGCATCCGGTATAGGCTTACTTAAATCAATTTCTACACAAATCCTGGCGAATGTCATGAATTTCTTTCTTAGAGTATGAGAAGAAGACCCAACAGGTTTTCCTAACATAGAAGCAATCAGTTGTAACACATCCTCCCTACAGCATTCAATGGGCATTCTGGGAAGTCTTACCCACACCGGTACTCTGTTCGATAGCTCTTCAGTCGGGTTGAATCCAGCATTCCATGGTTTGACAAACAAACCTACCTGATTATAAAAATAAGGACCTCCTTCGAACACCCTATTTCTATCATTTACACAGACAAATGTGATCATGAAGAAGTTGTTTGCCAGCAAAGAGATTTCCATCTCCCCCTCTGGATCCCAAATTCATCGCACCCAGCTCTCCAGGAAGGGTAAGGAGACTCTCAGTCCCAAAAATTTGCAATAAAGTGAGTGCTTGGAGTAGTACTCCACATCCTCAGCTATCATTTCATAGGGAATAACAAGTTTTGGTCTCTCAGAGCAGCGCTCCAAGCATCCATTTACCTTATTCAATTTAGAGCTTCCAGCAGAATTTTTATCAGACATACCTGCTGTCTACACAGAGTCTGCAAGTTCTTTCAATCTGGGTTCTGACCTGGAGCCATTCCCCTGAATATGCTTCCCTAAGACCTCCTTGAAGCTCCTATCCATTTTAGCAAACAGCAGCCCTACCTCTCTACCTGTCACTTCCTACGCCCCTTTCTCCTTACACCGTGCTCCCTCCATCCACCAGCAAACCAGAACGCTCCCTAAGTTTACCAAAGTGCAATCCAAGAAAAGACAGAAACAGACCAAGGCTCGGCAGCCCTAGCCTGGTCGCACACTCCTGGTTTCACCCGTGCACGCCATCGGCTCCTTCATTTGAACTTGTAAATTAATTGGCCTACTATATATCTATTTGTTAGCCCGATGCTTAATTATTTCTATATTCTTAACCCTACATACCCATATCAAAAAATTAGGGTTAACCATTTGGTGAGCCCGACCGTTATCTTTGTATGCAAACCCTAATTTGGCATAAGATTTCTTATTTTTTATTTCTTTTAATTTATTTCAAATTCTAAATTTTTAATTTATAAGCAATGGAAAATTTAATCAAAAACTTGTTTTCAAATAGAAGATAAATAAGCATTAGTTATTCATCTCAATAATAAGGGCTTAATATATGCATTTTTATCTGTTACAAGAAATGAAATTAGAAAGCATGTTGAGGCTAATGCTTCTTTACCTAGTGATGGTGAATCCTTAGGTAGTACAAATTACTAGTTTCATTATCTATATCAACTCAAACTATGGGTACACTTATTTTGGTGACTTATCAAACTTCAAACCTTAGTGATTAGAATGTGCAAGATCTTGTCCAAACTATAAAACTTTTGCAAGCTAAGGTTACAAATATTGAACAAAATTATATGAAATCACCTAAAAATATCAATTCACAAGAGGTGTTATACCTGAAATATATTTGCACCCCTTTCCAACTGGTTTTGTTGTACCTACATTTACATTTTATGATGGAAAGTGTGATTCTGAACAACATCTTGGATCTTTTTATGAAACATGCCTTGATTATGCCTCCAATGATAAAATTTTGACTAAACTATTTCCAAGAAGCTTCAAGAACTATGAATTAAAGTGGTTCTATTATTTATCAATCCAATCAATAAAATCATTTAAACCTTTTGTGGATTAGTTTTTGTCACACTTATCTATCAACATTACCAAAAAAAATTCTTATGTCCAAATTACAAAGATCAAATAATAAATTGATTTAACTTTTTAGGGAGATATAGAATGTAAAACCCTTAATTGTTAAAGTGTTGGAATAATAAATCAAGGAATAAATATATAAAATTTGTTGCAGCATAGAATTGCACCCTTCTGGGAGAGTTTCTTAGGCTCTCTCACTCCTAGCTACAAGTGTTGGGACAACCTCAAGTTGTGGGTATCCTGTAGTGAGGTTGAACCTCTAGGCATTTTATGAGGCTAGTTCCTCAAATGCTTCACTTCAACTCTTATTTTCCATGATAAAATATACTACTGACTAAGGAAAAAGTATAGGAGGATAACATAAAAACTAAATATGAGCTAAGAGAGGTGATGTACCAAATATATATTGATCCACATAAGCATGAAATAAACACTAATTTAACATAAGATAATTCTTGCTCACACAACCTCACAACTAGTTAATTTGCATAAGTGTTTCATAAACTAGGCTCACTAAACCATATATAAAGTAAAGAGAAATTTCAAAATCCACACCAAGCATCCATTAATGGTGGATAGAGCTCAAGTTCAGACCTAAAACTAACTTTAAAATACCTAAAAATAGGCAAGAAAGAAGGATAATGGACATGGAAGAACACTTCTTCACAAGGCCATCATGCACAAGCTTGTTAAACATAATTTTCAGGCAAGAGATAGGTAAAATTGATCTTTATTACTTCAAAAGGTCTTTCTCAAAAAATTTGATAGGGTTTCTCCTTGTCAAATAAGGATATATTTTTTATGGGGGAGCCAACGGAGATATATGAAAAAAAGGAAGAAGAAAAAGAGAAGAGGCAAACAAATAGAATTTAATAAATAAGATCTAACCACCCTCTATGAATTCTCACCCACATTTAGGTTGATTAGAACTAATCCTTCTTCAACAAATTAACCACCATTAGCTCTAATAGTATTCAAGCCCTCTCATTAGTTGAGAAACAGACTAGAAGATAAGAACTTGTTGAGGATGATGATGTCATGATCTGCTAAAAAATAAACGTCCAAAAACATCTTTAATGTTTGAGCTACCTTTTCTAATCACTTGATCTTCATCTTTCACTTCCATGCCATATTTCACTTGTCTTACATGTATAAGGACAAAATCCCCATAACTTTGAATCTAAACTAAGTCATGTTACCTCTGAATTGAGTGTATATTTGTCAGAGATGATGGCCATGTCAAAGGATGAGAGCCTCTCCATTGATTATATACACTAGTTCCTACTTTGAAACCTAGGCCAAATCATTTCTATAGATAGAAAACCAATCTAAGGACATTGGTTTTCCTATATCCATTTATGTCGATATAAGTCTATAGATTGTATAGCTTCTTTTGATCATTTTAAATGTCAATGAATACTTGTAGGGGCTTAGATTTTGATGTTTGTGGGCCCATCATCAATTCCTTTGGACAACTTGTTTTAGCCATTTTTTTTAGATAATTTGCTTAGACCCTTCCCATGGACAATTTGTTCGAATGAATTCATGTCTTTAGACTTTATGAAATTGCCCCTTTCTAAAAGGGAGGTACCCTTCGGCTTATCTGTTTGGACTTTTTGAAAAAGTTGAAAAGGTCCATTATGAAGGAAAAGTACCTTTCATATTCCTTTGAATAGATCATTGGAATTTGAAAATGCCTTTGGCCTCTTTGAAATAGTCCTTTATAAAAATTGAAAAGGGGTACCCTTTTCCCTGAGAAAAGATATATTTCAGAACTTTAAAAAGAACCATTTTCCCTTTAGAAGTGCCCTTTGAAAAAATTCAAGAGCTTTAGTATGTGGACCAAAAATGGCCAATATTTCTAGCAACTCATAAGGAAGCATGCTTGCTATGCTTGAGAACCCAGAACACTTGTCTTGCCTAGTCCATTGGGTATGGATTCATTAGCCTCTACAACTGAGCTGGTCTAAAATTGGATACAAGGTTGACCCTTACTAGAACTTTCTCTTGAAGCAACAAGGACAACAAGAACAAAACAAACATTGTGCCCAAGGTAATTAGGGAAGGGAAACATGCAACTAAACATATTTTCACAAGGCACTTAGGATAAAATAAGAAAAACTATATAGAATGTATAATATATATAATGGCTACAAACTCTTCTAATAGCAAGGCTTTAGATGAATCCCATTGATTGAGATGGGTAGTACCTCTCCATCTAGTTGGGCCAGCTAAAAATCATTATGTCATTTGCATCCATGGATCAAATAAGGACCACTCCACAAACTATCAAATTTGGTATGGTTTCCTGGCTTGGCCTTATTTGAATCCCACTTGAGGAATAGGTCCCTTTGCTTGAACTCCCTTGTTATGGATCTCTTGCCAAAGGTTTTCTTGACTTGAGCTTGAAGTCCTCATCTTTTTTTAACTCTAGTTGGTGGTTTAGTTCTAATGCAGGAAACTCTATAGAAATGGGCAACTTGGCCTCCTTTCCATATACTAAGACACATGGAGAATTTCTAATGGTAGCTTTAGGAGTCACCTTGTCAACCCACAAGGTTATCTTTAGTTTGGTGTGCCATGCCCTTTGATTCTCTTCTATACCTCTCCTAATGACTCTCAAAAAAAAATTATTTATGGACTCAACCAATCCATTTTTTGAGGATAATAATTGGAAGAGGTGGTGAGGTATATACCCATATTGAGAGCCCATTCACTTATTTTTAGACCAAAGAATGCCAATGCATTATTAGATATGATAGTGGATGGAACACCAAACCTGGTCACAATGTTGTCATAGAAGTCTAGGACTGCACCTTCATTAGCTTCTTTCAACATAATGGCTTCCACCCATCTAGTGAATTTGTCAATTGTATTAAGCACCCATTTATATCCTACACTTGATGGAGGGTTGATCATTCTTATGAAATCTTTCCCCCATTGCATGAAGGGTTGCTATAACTGAATTGGGTTGAGAGGAAGGGATGTTAATCTTTGCTTACCCACAAAGAAAGCACACTTTTGAAAATTTCTTACCCATGCATACACATCTTTGAATAGGTTGGGCTAGTAATAACCAGCCCTCATTATCTTTGTTGTTGTGGTTCTAGGTGCAAAATGACCTCCTTCAGGTCCATCATGGAATTGCTCCAAAAGCTTGGTCATTATCTATGCACCTTAGGAGCACTCCATTGAGGTCCTTTCTAAATGAAACCCCATTAACCAATTCATAAGGTATAGATTAAAGTCTAAAAGACCTTCTTTTTTCCTGGTCCATACCCTGAGGGTACTCACCTATTATCAAGAAACGTGTCATATCCTGGAGTCAACTAGTGTGAGGTGGAGGTGCATCTATTTATGGGTTATTTTGTATTACCAATATGACCTATTTTTCTTCATAAAGGTCATCAACCATATGCTCACACAAGCCTTTACCTCTTACTAGCTTAGTGACCATGATCTCCATGTCATACTCCATGACCATGGTAATCCAACCAACTCCTTTTTCATTCAAGTCTTTGTTAAGAAGGAATTCTCTCACTCCAGGATGAGACACCATAAGATATATTTTAATATTGGAGAGAATTAGCTTAAAATTTTTAAGGATTATTTTTGACGCAGTGGATTGCACCCTTGATAGGATGTTGGGCTCCTGCCTTCCAAGCACAACAATGGAAACTCCCCTCTTGCTTGTGGGCCTAGAAAAACTAGGGGGAGAGTCTTTAGATAAGGGATAGCTCCCTTTGATGTATCTCTTAGGTCCTAGATTTCCTACTACTAACAATGGGGGGTGAAAAGGGAGAAGGATTCTGAAAAATAGAACCTAAACCTAAACTAAAAAGGTGATACACCAAAAAATTCGATCTACTTAGCTTGAACCTACACTTTACACCAAGAACAAGATGGCATACACTTCATTTGATATGGGAAACTCTTCTGTATCAGTGAGTCAAGGGTTTATGGAGATACAGGGAGGAAGAACTACCAGAGGTGTTCTGAGACACTCTATGGTAGCCTATTCACATGCACCTATATTCCTACTGTAGACACTTCTAGCAGACCTACAGAAGAAGAAACTTCACAATGCACTAGACATGTTGGAATCATTCTGTGAAAGCATTAAATAGAATGACTTAACACAAAATGAAAAAATAGACATATGCATGAGTGCAAGTTCAAGTGGAGGTAAAAATTGCTAAGTCTTGATTCAAGGTAAAATCTGGCAAAGTTTTGCCTTACAAACCCAGAGATTTTTTGGGCATAGCTTTGCCGTACAGGCTAAGAGATCCCTTCTCAAAATGAGAAGTTTACAATATATAGAAAGAGAAGAATTAAAGGCACTTTTTTGGAAAAGACTTTGGCACCTCTTTACAAGTTGGCCCATGTGTGTTGAGAGCATTGGGAAGAGGAAGCTGCTTGATAGATAATGTTGTGTCAGCTCCTGATTTGAATTTGGTGTTCAAACATTAATGTGAAAGCAGCGGTCATGACTCTTTTCTACAAACAAACTACTCCCTTTGGATATTCATGTGGTTTGTCTGCTTATAAATGCAAAGTGGAGAAAATAGGGCACATCATTCACTGTTCACACCCCTTGATGACCACTTGGCAGGCACTATGTCAACCACTGGAGTAACTCACCTCCCCTTTGCCACCTGGGCTATTTTGTCCATTTCTATGCTTTATCTCTTCTTGGTTTTGTCTTCTTTGTCTCCTTCAGCCCTCGAGGTTATATTCATGGCAGGTCACTGAGTTACTTGGGCTCTTATTTAAGCTTTTCAAAATCAACAGCTACTTCACCGCCTTAAATTTGACGTCTGTACACTCGTCACTGGGCATTTGAACCTCCAACAGCTAGTTGCCATGCTTGATTTTGATGTCTTCGGGCCCATCACCCCTTAGAATTTCCTTGGCCTTTTCCTTTCCTTCAACCTTTTTGCTTTGGCCATTTTTCTCATAGACAAAATGTCTGTAAGAATTTTCTCAATCTCTTCCTTCAGAATTCTCTTCAGGCTTTTTCCCTTAGTTTTTTCGATATTTCTTCAGAATTTTTGTCTAAAGGAATTCCTTCAGACAAAAGTTCGAAATAAATCACTTCTTACTTTTGCCTCGATCTTTTTTATTTCCATGAAAAAAAATTTGAAGGATTTCTTCAAACAAAATGTCTGAAGGAATTCCTTCAGACATTTTATCTGAATAAATTCTCATCCTTTGCCTTGTAAAATTTTTTGAAGAAAACTTAACTTTTTAGCTTTCTCCCTGACCCTTTGCAAGTGTTCCCTACCCTCCGCAAGGGAACTTGGGTCTAGAACTACCCTCCACAAGGGCACTTGAATGGTTCCTTTTATGTTTGATTTCCTTCCACAAGGGCACTGGTCCTTTGGGAGACTCTCTTTAACCTTCTGGTTGAACCCTTTGATTTGAACCATCCAAATGAAACAAGCCTTTGAACTAAGTGGATGAACCATTTTATTAAACCTCATCGTTGAACTTTGATAATGAAATTTGTCATTGAACCAAAGTATTAAACCAATACGCCGAACCAAACCTTTGAACCAAAGCATTAAACCAATCGATGAACCAAAGCGATGAACTTAAGTGTTGAACCAAAGCATTAAACCAATTGATTGAACTAGTTCAATAGTTTAACAATTTAAAGTTGCTAACTCTTTGAAAGACCAAGTCATCAAACTGAGGCATTGAACCAAAGATTGAACCAAGCCGTTGAACCGACTGAGTGAATTGACTGCTTGAACCAAGCACTTAAACTCAGAATGGTCCATTTTGTGCCTATGTGTTGGGAACCTATTTCTTTCTTGCAGATTCCATAGAAATAGGCCTGTAAAGTCTGTAGAAACTTCTTGCAGAGTTCATAGAAACTTCTTGCAGAGTCCATAGAAATTTCTTGCAAAGTTTGTAGAAATTTCCTGTAGAGTCCATAAAAACTTCCTGCAGAGTCCGTAGAAACTTCCTATAGAGTCCATAGAAATTTCAAGACTTGTGCAAAATCAAAAAATGAACTGGCTCAAAACATCAGGGAAAGAAGGGGACCAATTTTGGCATGTTGGACCAAAAATGGTCAACAAATTGGTGACTCCTAGGGGAAGCATGCCTGTTATTCTTAAAACCAATTGCCTTAAAATCCATTGGGCACAGAGTCAAGATGCAGCTTTGAAAAAGGTTAACAACAGCCTTGAGAGATCCAAGAATCAAACATGGAGCCTTTTACCCCACACACAAAGGAAAACACACACAAGGCTAAAAACACTACTTGTGCAAACAACACTTAGGGAAAATAGGGAAAGAAAACTGAAAGCAAGCTACTATATACAGCTAACTAGGTATATTTGCCTCCTTCCTGGATCAAAGGGAAAACTTTTTAAGTCTCCTTTCTAGCAAGAAAACTTATGGTGCCAGACAAATGGCTGAATGGAATAAAGACTTGGTGACCTGCTCCTCTTTCCTACCACCCTGATTGGCTTGCATCTGAGTGGATTAGAATCAAACATGCTTCTAACATATATGTACTCTTCTTATTCTTGGAAGCTCGTCAAATGTTGGCTCTTCATGCTGGTGTGTTTCATCAAGAAATCAATGGTTGTTGGCTCATCACCATAATCCCCTTGATCTACATAGCTCCTTTGCAATGCACCATGGTTTGACTTGTTCCCTTCTATTTCATTGAAGACCCCATCAAACTCATCCTCTGCTCCCTCATGGATTTATTTAAGAAGGGTGACTATTGTGATGTCTAAAATGGAATCACAAACTGATTGCTCATCCCATAGAACATTTCCTTCTTGTTCAAGGCTCTCTTCTTCAAAGTTGTTCTCAAGATGAACAAGCCTCTCTTTTTTCTACTCAAGGATCAGAGTCTCTAGTTATTTAAAGACATCCATCTGATCCTCCTCCAACTCAAGCTCTTTAACATAGTCATCCTCCTCATCAAACTAACAAGGAAGTTCATCAAACAAAGGAGGAGAGAGCTCACCATGCTTACATTCCTCTTCGTATTGTTGGAACATCTGCATGTATGCATGACCTGTGTCTTCCCCATTGTTGATGATGTCTTCAATAGGAGCATACATGATGATTTCCTCCTCATTGTTTCTCATGATAGCCTCTTGGGAAGCTGCATATTGGATCATCTCTTCCTCACTCACCTCCTACAAAATAGGTTCCTCCTTGAGAAAGGATGAAGTGGAAGGCTGATGATTAAAACCATGTGGAAGAGGAGGCAGTCCCTGAGCTAGAATCAAATGATTCTCCTCCTTCCATTTGGCTAGCACTTCATCTATATCATATGTGGTCTGATATCTCTCTTGGAGGTGTGTAGATGGGGTGTGTTTAGACATGGAATCTACTATTTGGTCTAAATCATCCATCACACATTGGCTGAGGAATCTTGCTCTGGACTCCAACTCTGCAATTCTCCTAGCTATATCTTCTTGGAAGAGCTTTCTTGGAGGTCATAGGAATCATCATGATGGGTAGGATTAGCTTTATCTTCTTCAAGGTTTTGAGAAAAACCTTTCTCCTCCCTCCTACCCCATAATTCCACTGTTTGCTTCCACGTCATGACCTTGGAATTGGAATTTTCCCTCATTGTTGAAGGGCAACTAGGAGAGCTACTTGAGGTGATTACATGAAAAAATTGAGCTTGATTAAAACCATATGAAGGAATACAAGACCCATGATTTTGTGTAAAGGGATTATACATACAAAAAATAAGATTTCTTGATAGCACCAAAACTGCTTAACTAGCTAATTCAACTCAGAGTCGCCATTGGTGTTGATGAAAAAGCCTCCAAAGGTTGGTTGGTTGAAGAACACACCAAAAATTCTTCAACTCTTAGGACAAAACTTATCCCACAATTGCCTGATTAAAGGTCAGATGTTGTATTAATGGTTCATTCTATTGTAACAGGACTAGCACCAATCTTGGAACTTTTTTGAGTGTCTAAATGTGGTCCCACCAGGTGTGCCAAAAACTATTGATGCAGTGGATTGCACCCTTGATAGGAGTTTGGGCTCCTACCTTCCATGTGCAATAATGGAAACTCCCCTCTTGCTTATGGGCCTAGCAAAACTAGGGGGAGAGTCTCTAGATAAGGGCTAGCTCCCTTTGATGTATCTCTCAGGTCCTGGATTTCCTACTACTAACAATGGGGGAGGGTGAAAAGGGATAAGGATGCTGAAAAATAGAACCTAAACCTAAACTAAAAAGGTGATACACTAAAAAAGTCAATCTACTTAGCTTAAACCTACACTTTACACCAAGAACAAGACAGCATACACTTCATTTGATATGGGAAACTCTTCTATATCAGTGAGTTAGGGGTCTGTGAAGATTCAGGGAGGAAGAACTAGTAGAGGTGTTCTGAGACACTCTATGGCAGCCTGTTCACATGCGCCTATATTCCTGTTGTAGACACTTTTGGTAGACTTGCAGAAGAAGAAACTTCATAATGCACTAGACATGATGGAATCATTCTATGAAAGCATAAAAGAAAATGACTTAACACAAAATGAAAACATAGACATATGCATGAGTGCAAGTTTAAGTGGAGGTAAAAATTGCTAAGTCTTGATTCAAGGTAAAATCTGACAGAGTTCTGCCTTACAAACCTAGAGATTTTTTGGGCAGAGCTTTGCCTTACAGGCTAAGAGATCCCTTCTCAAAATGAGAAGTTTACAATATATATAAAGAGAAGAAGTAAAGGTGCTTTTTGGAAAAGACTTTGGTGCCTCTTTACAAGTTGGCCCATGTGCATTGAGAGCATTGGGAAGAGGAAGCCGCTTGATAGATAATGTTGTGTCAGCTCCTGCTTTGACTTTGGCATTCAAACATTAATGTGAAAGCATGGGTCATGCCTCTTTTCTACAAATAGACTACTTCCTTTAGATATTCACGTAATTTGTCTACTTATAAATGTAAAGTGGATAAAATTAGGTGCACCATTCACTGTTCACACCCCTTGATGACCACTTGGTGGGCACTGTGTCAACTACTAGAGTATCTCACCTCCCCTTTGCCACCTGCATTGTTTTGTCCATTTATGTGCTTTATCTCTTCCTAGTTTTGTCTTCTCTGTCTCCTTCGGCCCTCGGGGTTGTCTTCGTGGTGGGTTGCTGAGTTCCTTGGGCTCTTCTTTAAGCTTTTCAAAATCAATGGCTATTTCACCACCTTAAATTTGATGTCTGTGCACTCGTCACTGGGTGTTTGAACCTCCAACGGCTAGTTCATCATGCTTGATTTTGACGTCTTTAGGCCCGTCACCCCTTGGAATTTACTTGGCCTTTTCCTTTCCTGAAGCCTTTTTGCTTTGGCTATTTTTCTCGTGGACAAAATGTCCACAAGAACTGTCTCAATCTCCTCCTTCAAAATTCTCTTTGGGCTTTTTACCATAGTTTTTCTTGAATTTCTTCAGACTTTTTGTCTGAAGGAATTCCTTTGGATAAAAGTCTAAAAGAAATTGCTTCTTGCTTTTGCCTTGGTCTTGTTTATTTCCACACAAAAAAAATTGAAGGATTTATTTGAATAAAATGTCTAAAGGATTCGTCGGACAAAATGTCTGAAGGAATTCCTTTAGACATTTTATCTGAAGAAATTCTCATCCTTTGCCTTGTAAAAATTTTTGAAGAAAACTTAACTTTTCAGCTTTCTCCATGACCCATTTGCAAGTGTTCCCTACCCTCCATAAGGGCACTTGAATGGTTCCTTTTATGTTTGACTGCCCTCTGCAAGGGCACTGGTGCTTTAGGAGACTCTCTTGAACCTTCTAGTTAAACCCTTTGATTTGAACCGTCCAAATGAAATAAACCTTTGAAACAAGCTGATGAACCATTTGATTGAACCTCACTGTTGAACTTTGCTGATGAACTTTGCCATTGAACCAAAGTGTTGAACCAAGATGATGAACCAAACCTTTGAACTAAAGTGATGAACCAAAGCATTGAATAAAAGTGTTAAACCCATCGATGAACCAAAGTGATGAACTAAAGCATTGAACCAAAGCATTGAACCAATCGATTGAACTGGTTCAATGGTTCAACGGTTCAAAGTTGCTAACTCTTGGAAAGACCAAGTCATTGAACCGAGGCATTGAACCAAAGAGTGAACCAAGCCATTGAACTGACTGAGTGAACCGAATACTTAAACCAAGCACTTGAACTCAAAATGGTCCATTTTCTACCTAAGTGTTGGGAACCTATTTCTTGCCTACAGAGTCTGTAGAAACAGGCCTATAGAGTCTGTAGAAATAAGCCTACAGAGTCCATAGAAATAGGCCTACAGAGTCCGTAGAAAATTCCTACAGAGTCTATAGAAATTTCCTACAGAGTCTGTATAAATTTCCTGCAGATTCTATAGAAACTTCCTATAGAGTCCATAGAAACTTCCTGCAGAGTCCGTAGAAACTTCCTGCAGAGTCCGTAGAAATTTCAAGACTTGTGCAAAATCAAGAAATGAACTATCTCAGAACATCAGGGAAAGAAGGAGACCGATTTTGGCCTGTTGAACCAAAAATGGTCAACAATAATTACTACTACAAGGACTTGATTTTATATAAAAGTATACCTCACCTCATATCCCTCAAGCCCCTGACTAAAAAATGCTATTAGTTTCTTAAGTCCACCATTCTTTTGCATCAATATAGCTGATACATTAACAATATTGGAAAAATCATACAATATGAAACCCCTTAAGAAATTAGGATTCATGAGTGTGGGCACTTGGAAAATGGCTTGCTTGATAGCCTCAAATGTTGATTTACCTTCATTTAACCAAGTGAACATTTGGTTCTTCTTCAGCATATTAGTGATGGGTTTAACCAAGTTTGTAAAACTAGGTATAAACCTTCTCACAAATTTTATTTTCCTAAGGAAACTTTGGAGTCCCTTATTATGTTTGAGTAAGGATAAGGCCAAGATGTCACTTATTCTATCAAGATCAATAGCTAATCCTTATTTTGAGACAATGTGTCCCAAGAGTTTGCCCTCATAAATAGCAAACACACACTTCTTAGGATTCAAAGAGATCCCATACTGTTTGCATCTCTCAAAGATCAATCTTAGGTGGTCAATGTGCATTAAAGGATCCCTTTGCCACCACTAATTCATTATCATACTCCTTTAACCATCAAAGAACAACTTCCATATACCATTGAGGTCTTCTTTAGGTCCAATGAGGGAAGGCATGAGTTGATTTTATTCATGTAGCAAATAGACACCCATGTCTCTTTATTCAACACCTTCCAAAGGGTTGATAAATTGATTATCCCCCCATATCTCATCTAAGAACAAGTCTAGAATCTCCTCAGGATAAGTATTTGATTCTTGACCAATTATAAATTCATCATCATCAAGGATAGTACAATTGATGTGTATGTTATCTAGCTAATAAGGCTCAATGTGAAATTGTGTCATGGGCTCAGCCTTGATTGATACCTTAGACCCATACCTTGTTCTTGATACCATGTAGGACCAATCTACTGCTAAATAACCCTCAATTTTGGTTGTGAATTCTCTATAGAGACATAGCATAAAGCAAGGAATTACATCAAGGATCAACACATCCTAAACCACCAAAACATTAGGATAAACATGTAGGGTCATATTCAAATCCTTGATGATACCAGATGGCTTTATGGAAGAAATATCAAGCTATAAAACTCCCTTGGTATACGGTTCATATTTGAGGTTCAACTGATTAGCTATAGACTTTGGTATTACTGAAGTGTTACCTCCACTATCTGCCAAGCAATTATGTACCAAGGAATCACCAATGATTAATGAAATGTAGAATGGAGGAGGTTTGGCCACCTTACTTGATATTTATCCCAAAGGACCCTTGGCTACATTAGTGAGGACCTTAGCTTATTTTTTTGGTTGTTTACTTGTATTTATTGTAACACCTATCTTGGATAAACCTTCTTGAAGGATATCCACTTGATCAGGAATGGAAATCATATCTCACATTGGTATGCTCACATTAGATTTCTTCATTTATTCAATAATGTTGATTGGTGTATTACTAACTTTTGATTGTGCTTTAGGAGCCACTATTGCTATTTGTTGAATCTGTGAGCTTTGTGGAGGTGTCGAGACATTTGGAGTGATAGCATGCTCATTAGGCTTAGATAATGAATCAGTGGTGGCAAAGGGTTCCTTTAATGCTCTTAGGTTATCACCCATATTCCTTCTTTTAAATCTTATATTTTCTACCACTGGGATGTGAGCTTGATTGGAGCTAGCCTACTGAATGGATGCATAGCACTCTTCTTGCTCACTGATGACCATTATATCATTTGACTCGTTTGGTACCTAATATGATACTTATTCTTGTGGAAACTTCTCTAGCTTTGTCATCATGGGGATCTCTATGTTTTGAGCCATAATAACTTGATTATATCCATAAGCAACAACTTTCTACCATTGGTCATTGAATGCTTGGTTAGAACCATTAGTTGGGATAATGGATTGCCTAAAATATTGATTCCAAGGCATCATCCCTTCAGCCTCTTGATCCATATTGTTTTGAATAAGAACTAAGGAATTGGAAGAGTTTATGGCATTTAGATTATAGTTGTTTTATCTAACATAGTTAGGTTGCCCCTGTCCATGACCTTGTCCTTGGAAATTAACTTTATAAGTGGCCTATTTGCTTGATAAGACTGTGATTGAGGCAGATATGGATCTTGATAAGGTTTATTGAACTAAGCTTGCCTTTCTACATTTATTACATCATTTTTCAAGGATTGGAGCATGCTTTTAGGTTTTAAGAAGTTTTTTTGCTCTTGGGAATCACTCAATCCGCTAGTGGAGGAATTTTCTTGCTTAGGTGAAGGTATATCAATAATTGTTGGAGTTGAAAGAATAACATCAAGTGGGGGAACAACTGTAGGAGGTGGTCTGATCTCAGGGAAAATAGGCATTGGGGGCCTAGGAGTAAGCTTGTTAGCCTAAACTAGATAATTTTTAGATTTGATAGCCACCTCGTAAGCATATGGTAATATATCTCCTCCCATGGATAGAATCATTACTACTATGTCATTGTTTAGAGCCGTCAAATAGTATAAGAATGCAAAGTTAGAGGATGGTTTAATAGTGGCTAGATTTCTATCCCAAGCTTTTTGGAATCTTGTGTTGAAGTCTTTTATAACTTCATGAGGAGTTATCTTGATTGTGGTAAACTATTTTTATAGTGATAAATGATCACTCTTGTCTACAAATCTCTTACATACAGTTGTTCCTAGTTGATCCCATGATTTAATAGAGCTAGGAGCTAAACCTCTATACCAATCTAAAGTCTTTCCCTTAAAGGATATAGCCAATACTCTAATAGCTACATTTTCTAATGTGACATTATGGATATTGAAAAAATTATTTATATCTTTGATGTGTTTAGTAGGAGTTAGGCTTGGTCTACTATGAAATATGGGATGCTTTTGAGGGATGATACTAGCATAGGATCATATTATGGAAAGTTCAAATGACTTTGGCTACTAAAACCTACAAAATATCTTTGGGGAATCATGGTAGCAAGAGGGGATAACAAACATCTTCTTGCATAGGTATACCTCATAACTAATTTAGGAAAATAGTTTCCTATGTATGGGTGAGTATGGGAAAACCTTAACCTTATTGCTGAGTTTAAAGGTAATTCAACAAATTCAAAAGGAATACCTCCAAAAGCTGATCTTGTAGTCACATTTAGCATGAAATATAGTTATTGTTCTACTACCATATTGATGAGTGTTTTTCAGAGTCACTAGATACTGAAAGATGAAAGCTACAACTGCTGCAAATTGATCAAACCAACATCAAAATTGACCAATATTTTTCAAATGTAGTCCCACCAGGCATGCCAAAAGTCATTTTAGTGTAGAATTGTACCCTTGTGGGAGAGTTTATTAGGCTCTTTCACTCCTAGCTACAAGTATTGGTTCAAAATTAGGCTATGGATATCCTGTAGTGAGGTTAAACCTCTAGGCTTTTTATGAGGCTAGTTCCTTAGATGATTCACTTTAGCTCTTATTTCCCAAGCTAAAATCTACTACTGACTAAGGAAAAGGGATAGGAGGATAACAAAAAAATGAAATCTGAGCTAAGGGAGGTAATGTACCAAATAGAGAGTGATCCACATAAGCATGAAATAAATACTAATTCATCATAAGATAATTCTTGCTCACACAACCTCACAACTAATTAATTTGTAAAAGTGTTTCATAAACTAGGCTCATGAAACCATACATGAAGCAAAGAGGAATTTCAAAATCCACACTAAGCATCCATTAATGGAAAAAATAGCTCAAGTTTAGACCTAAAACTAACTTGAAAACACCTAAAAATAGGCAAGAAAGAAGGACAAGGGACATGGAAGAACACTTCTTCACAAGGCCATCATGCACAAGCTTGTTAAACATAATTTTTAGGCAAGAGATAGGTAAAATTGATCTATGATGATGATGATGTCATGTTCCACTAAAAAGGAAATGTCTAGGAATATCTTTAATGCTCAAGCTACCTTTTCTAATCACCTAATCTTCATCTTTCACTTCCACACCATCCTTCACTTGTCTTACACATATAAGGATAAAATCCCCATAACTTTAAATCTGGACTAAGTCATGTTGCCTCTAAATTGAGTGACTGTTTGTCAGAGATGATAGCCCTGTCGAAGGATGAGAGCCTCTCTATTAATTGTATACACCAGCTCATACTTTGAAACTTGGGCCAAATATTTTTTACAGATGAAAAACCAATCTAAGGACATTGGTTTTCCTATATCTATTTATGTCGATACAAGTTTATAGATTGCGTAGCTTTTTTTATCTTTTTAAATGTCAATAGCTACTTGTAGGGGTTCAAACTTTGATGTTTGTGGGCCCATCATCAATTCCTTCAGAAAACTTATTCAAGCCATTTTCTTTGGAAATTTTTCTTAGACCCTTCCCACAGATAATTTTTTTGAAGGAATTCATGTCTTTAGACTTTATGAAAATGCCCCTTTCCGAAAGGGAGGTACCATTTGGCTTATCTATTTGAACCTTTTAGAAAAGTTGAAAAGGTTCATTGAGAAGGAAAAGTACCTTTTGGATTCCTTTGAATGGACTATTGGAATTTTAAAATGCCTTTGGCCTCTTTGAAATAATCCTTTAAAAAAATTGAAAAGGGGGTCCCCTTTTCCCTGAGAAAAGATATCTTTCAGAACTTTGAAAAGAACCATTTTCCCTTTGGAAGTGCCCTTTAAAAAAATGCAAGAGCTTTAGTATGTGGGCCAACAATATCAATAGCCACTAATTTTTATAATAATTGAATTGTTTGCTTAGCCTATAAATAACAATAAATTATAGAGGATAACCAACAGATGTAGAGTATTCAATTTAGGGTTGACATGCTTGACAATGAGAATGACAAGCTCAAAAACAATATTAGTTTCCTAATAAATTATATCAAGTCTTCCATAAATGAGGGGATTCAAAATTTTGAGAACTTTAGAACTCACTTGGGAGAGTTATTTGACACAAAGACCACTAGTAAAGGAAAAGTCAAATAGATTCAATGCAACAGTTACCAAAAAGATCTAGACAAAGATAAGCTGCTATAATAAATCGATTCTAATCTAAAAAGGATGAAAAATTTTTGGGAGGACATCTCAAGAAATCTTTACATGGATTAGGATTTTTCTTCTTATTATGTTTTTATTTTGATGTATCTTTGTTGTATCTGGGCTATGTTCTGGATTTTTCTGACCCTGTTTTGACTATCTTTCATATGGTATTTGGTAGAACTTTATTAACTTTTTTTTGTTATTGTCCTAAGGTTTGGGGACCCTAGTTTAAAAAAAAACCCTTTAATCGTAATAAAAAATAATAAATTACAAGGAGATACTTATCTAGAAAATTGACTAAGATAGAAGAGTTGAGGGCTAAAAACTAGTGTAGGGATAGTGCAAGGTGTCACCAATAAGAAATAAGAGTTAAAAACCCTATTAAATAGTAACATGGTCTTTTGGATGATAGTGCATTGTGATAATGTAATATTGCACTATGTTAATGTCCTTATGCAATAAAGACATTAAGCTTTTAGATGGACCTTTTCCTGGTTTTGAGGAGCTTGTGCTTGTGTGACTGAATGATGGATCATTTTCTATTCCCTATTTTGACTAATTTCAATGTAAAACCTTAAGCCACCATATTTTTTAAGGTATTTTAGGAGTAAAAGTATAAAAAGAGTGGCATTGGTAGGGTAGGTTGAATGTGACCTCAACACCCCATGTGTTGAGCATTGCCTACATACCAATACTTCTGTTGTTCCCAAAATCTGTCACTTGTTTTTGTGGACAACCTACTAATCAGTTTGGTTCTACAAACCAAAACTCTCTCTTTTCTTTCTCAAAAATGTTCTGAGCAATTAAGTTGTTCAAATATCTAAGCCTTTTCAGCTAAGGAAATCGTAGGTTCAACAGGCAAGCCTTCTTCAAAGAAAGTTCAAAACGCTTAAGGCATTTCCTTAGTGTTTTGAGGATGGTTCAACACCCAAGTTCAATCAAAAGACTTAACAGTGGGCTTCAAACAAATAAAATGAACCACTTTAAACTGTTGAACCATTAAACCCTGCCTTCACAAGGTTCAAAGGTTCAAGGTTCAACGAGTTCAATAAAGTCTGAAAGAATTAAAAGAAAGAGTTTCAAAGAAAGAAGATTGAATTATTGAACCCTTGAACCTTGAACCCAAAAGGTTCAAAGGTTCAAGGTTCAATGAGTTCAAAGGTTCAATGACTTGGACAGACTTAGAAAATATAGAGATTTCAAAGCTTTAAAGAGATCGAAGAGTTAAGATTGAAATTTAAACCATTGAACCTTGAACCAAAAAGATTCAAAGGTTCAACAAGTTTGATGAATTCAATGGACTTAGAAAACAAAAGGCTTTAAAAGAAAGAGAATGAATCATTGAACCATTGAACCTTGAACCCAAAAGGTTTAAAGGTTCAAAGTTTCAATGGGTTCAAAGAGTTCATAAGTTTGAAAGGAAGCTTTGAGCGAATGAAGAAAGCAGAAGATTCCATAAAGAAGTTCAAAGGGGTGGTTTAACCAAAGAAGAAAAAGAGAGTGAAAGCGGCCATTCACAAAACATTGAACCTTTGAACCAAAAGAGTTCAAAGTTCAAAGAGGTTCAAAGGGACCATTGGCGTCCCTGTAGATGTCAATTTTAAGGTGATGGAATGGAAGTTGGTTTTCAAAAGCCCTGAGAACAAGCTCAGTGACCAGTGCAGAAAGGAGTCGAAGAGCCAGCAAAAAGTGAGAAGATAGCCCCAAGAGCTCAGATTGTTAGGAAGAGACAAGACATGGCAAGGAAAGAGAGAATGACTATAGGAAAACTAGAAATATCTATAGGGGAGTTATTTCTAGTAGGTGGAATAGTCTACCAGGTGGATGCCAGGGAACATAAACATTCAAGGATGTGGCCTATTTTTCTTCATTGAGTAAAGGCGAATGAATAGTCATGTAAACATCATTAAGAAGACTTGATAAACCATGCTGAGAAAGGGACATCTGAGATAATTTAGAATGCCAAAGTCAAGGCTGATGCCTTGTTCCAACATGGCTCTTTGATAGATATTTAAGGCATTCAATTCAACATGGGCCGATTTCATGAAAAGAAGTGCCCAAAGTCTTTCTTGGAATGTTATATATTATAAACTCCCATTTTTTCATAGAGGAGATCTTTTTGTTATCATAACCAAAGCTCTACCCAAATTGAAAGGCAATCCTGAGACTTTGAGCTGTTGAACCATTAAACCCCACCTTCACAAGAAGTAGCATTAGCTAACTCAGCAGTTGGTTATCTTGAAACCAAATCTGATTTTTCATTCCAACCTGAGTTAAACCAAGAAGATGACACTGATCTCTTTGCAGAAGGCTAAGAAAAATCAGCTAGTGACTCCAACATTAGATTTCTAAATTATCAAGATGAACCTAGAGCTAAAGGTGAAGCATTTGATGGATCATACGTAGTATTTACTAGGTCCCAGAACTAGTCAGCTCAACCAGTGGATAAAGGAAAAATAGGGGAAGAGCCATGCCTAGAAATTTTAGTTACTAAAAGAGGAACTTCATTGCCTTTCCAATCAAAGGATTTGGTGAGCAACAAAAAAGTAAGTACCTCAAATTTTCCTTCACCTTCTACTTCAAATTTGCAGACCAGTCCTACACCCAGTAAAACCCAAATCAATGGACTACCTTCCTCTATCTCAAATTCATTTCAATCATTTGATATAATTAGCCATGTTAAGAAATTTAAAATTCAAATGTCTGAGTTTGAATTCTTTCAATCCAACCCTAAGCAGTTGGATAGGTTATTTCAATGTATAAAAAATAAAACCATCCCTACAAGACAAGATATTTTGAAAGCAACTTGTGATCCCCTAGAGAAAATGTCCACCCAAACTAATCTTTTGATTACTCCTCCAGTTGCTCCTAGGAAGACAGAACCATTTTATGTCTCCTTGCTAATAAACGGTCATCAGCGAAATAATTGCATAATTGATTCTAACACGTCTGACAATGTCATGCCTACCAAAGTGGCAAAATCTCTTGGTCTCACATTGACTAAGACCTTTGGGAGATGTTTCTCCATAGAAAATAAATAGGTGCCTCTATTGGAACAAATTAAAGATGCTCAATTTGCATTTGCAGCCTTCCCAGATAAGAGAATCAAAATGACAGTTCTGGTGGCCAATGTCCCAGCCTCCTATGGCATCCTTCTTGGATGAATTTTTTGCAAGGATGCTGGTGGAGAATTAAGTATGGACCTGTCTGAGGCAAGGATCCCTATCAAGGGCATCATGCAAAGGCTGCTTCTTGTGAAGGAGGCAAAGTACATTGTTACCCAAACATTAGCCCCTGAAACTCAAATTCTATTTGAGTCTTCAGGCATGGGTAATTACTTTTTGACTACTAAAGGCATTTCTATTTCAGTAGATGAAAGCTTACTAAGTGACAATCCAAAAGAAATCAGATAAGACATCAGAAGAATCGGTAGGGCATAGTACACATAAAAAAAGATCTTCTCATCCTGATGAAGAAAAATCTGAAAGAAGGTCAAAGTCTGATGATATTTGGATTCTAGAATTTGATGGCAGTAATGCTTCAACTGGTTTTGGAGCTAGAGTTATAGTAATATCTCCTCAAGGAGATATCTTCCCCTATGCATACAAGTTTTAGTTTAGCAATACCAATAACACTGCTGAATATGAATCATTGCTGCTCAGATTAAAGGTTGCTCAGGATAAAGGTGTTAAAATCTTTCATGCCAAAGGAGATGTTGAGCTGGTGGTTTGTCAAGTGAAGAACCTGTACCAAACCAAGAACAAAATATTATGACATTATCACAATCTAGTGTGGGAATCATTGAAAGCTTTAATTCTTTTAATATTTTTGCCATGCCTAGAGAATTTAACAGTCGTGTAGACGTATTGGCCGTCTATGTAACTCTCTTAGTCCCTCACAAAGATTTCAAAGAAGATAGGTACACTATTGAATTGGTCTTTTGACTAAGCATACCTGATAATACAGACCATTGGTAGTTGTTCAATGGTGATAAATAAATCATTACTTTTTTAGAATAAAGAGATACCTTTGAAAAGCTTCATTTTGAAGGCAGTGAATCCCCTACCCATCATGAATCAGTTCTAGAAACAAATTCAAAAGCTGATGAAGAGTACCTTTAGCTCAAAGGAAATAAAATTATTAAAGGATTAGTTTCTCTTGAGAAACTTTTCAACAAGCATGATAGGTTTGTCAAGAAATAGCAAATGGATTCAAAATCCTCCAAGGATTTTGATCAAATAAATTTGAGTTCAGAGGACAATCCAAAAATGGTCAACATCAAGAATTATTGTACCCTTGATGAAAAACTCAAATTCATCACTCTGCTTCACCATTACATTGATGTTTTGGCATATTCATATGATGATCTAAAACCACTCAAACTTGAAGAAATCCAGCACGAGATTTCTCTCAAAATTGGGTCAATGCCTCACAAGCAGAAGCAATAGTAGTACAATCCCAGGATATTAGGCATGAATTTGTCTAAAATATAGAAAATGTTGAATGCAAGGATTATTTTCCCAATCCATCACTCCACTTGGATTGTAAATATAGTCCTTGTAAGAAAGAAGAATGGAGAAATTTGCCTATGTGTTGATTTTAGAAAGTTGAATCAGTCATCTTTAAAGGACAACTATCCCCTGCCCATCATGGATCAGCTGCTGCAAATAGTGACTTGCACTGAGATGTTATCAATGCTAGATGGTTTTTTAGGATATAATCAAGTAGAATTTAATGAAGCAAACCAACATGAGACCACCTTCATGACCCCTTGGGGCACTTTTACATATCGAAGAATGCCATTTGGCTTGATCAATGCTGGTGCCTCTTTCCAAACAGCAATGGATCTTGATTTTAGAAATGAAATAGGTAAGATCATTTTGGTATACCTTGATGACTTGACAATTTTTTCTAAGCATCATCCTAATCATGTGCATCATCTACAACAAGTGCTGGAGTGATATAGGTAGAATGGTATTTCTCTTAATCCCAAGAAATATATTTTTGGGATTATAGAAGGTAAACTTTTCGGTCACACTGTGTCCTGAGAAGGCATAAAAATTGACCCAAAAAGGGTAAAATCCATTCAAGAGCTTACTCTTCCTACCAGTAAGACTACACTTCACTCTTTCTTTGGAAAGGTGAATTTTTTGCGAAGGTTCATCCCTGACTTCACAGAGAAGACTCACCACATTATCAATATGATGAAGGGCAAAACCACTTTTGGCTAGATTGAAGAAGGCAAATCAGCATTTAAAGACATCAAGGAAGCTATAACCCATGCCCCAATTCTGGTTTGTCCTAATTACACTAAAGACTTCATAATGTATAGCTATGCCTCTGAACATATGTTTTTAGCTATTTTGGTTTAGCAAAACAAAGAAGGTATGAAATCTCCCATCTCCTTTATGACTTGTCCTCTCAAAGCTCATGAGCTAAAGTATTCAATCATGGATAAGCATGCCTATGCTATGTTAAAGGTGGTAAAGCACTTCCATTTTTATATCCTAAATTTACACACTATTGCTTTGGTTCCTGATACAATAGTCAAGTCTATACTAACTCAGCAGGAGTTTGGGACCAAAAGGGGCAATTGGACTGCCAAAATCCAAGAGTTTGATCTTGTTATCAAACTAAAAAATCTTATGCATGCAAGGTTCCTTTGCCAATTAATTGTTGATAACATACCATAAGAGGCAGGGCATGAAGAAATAGAAGTTGAAGACACACCAACAGTTCTTTTTGTCACCACTATGAATGAGTAGTATTCAAATATCACTCATTTCTTTACTTATGGTGAGTGTCCTACTCACCTCTCTCATAAAGAAAAGAGGATTTTTAAGTTGAAATCAACCAATTTGTCTTATGGGACAATGGCCTATATAAGAGGAACCTTGATGGAGTGTTCCTCTGCTACATGGATAAAGTGCAGCAAAATAAACGTTTGGAGTCCTTCCACAATTTGGCTTGTGGAGGACATTTTTTTGCCCCTGTGACTGCCCATAAGATTTTTTGAGCTAGGTATTATTGGCCTACTCTATTTCAAGATTCATGTGCTTGGGTGCGTAGATGTGAACTATGTTAACAATTCATTGGCAAACCCAAGTTAGCTGTGTTACCTCTCAATCCAGTGGTGATAGAAGAGTCATTTCAGCAATGGGAAATTGATTTTATTAGTGCTATAAATCCTTCCTCAAGTTTTGGACATGATTATGTCCTTACAATCACAAACTACTTCACTAAATGGGTGGAAGCCATTCCAGTCAAGCATGCTACTTTAGAAGTAGTGTGTAATTTTCTCAAGAAAAACATCATTTCTAGGTTTGGAGTCCTAACCAAGATTGTAACAGATAATGTATCCTATTTCTCTTCTCATGAGATTACTAAGTTATATTACTTTTATGTGATTATTCTCTCCCATTCTTCTGACTATTATCTGCAAGGAAATGGTCAAGCAGAGTCAAGCAACAAGAACTTGGTGACCATTATCAGGAAGCTAGTAGATAAAAATCAAAGAACCTGGCATAAAGCATTATTTAACACTTCATGGGTAGATAGGATTATGCCCAAGAGATAAATTGGTATGTCCCCTTTCCAACTTCTTTACAGTCTGAATTCAAAGATGCCAATCACCCTGGAATTATCAGCATTAAAATTAGCAAAGGTAGTGGAAGATTCAACATTTGAAAGTTCCATCAATAAAAGGATTATGTGTTTGACTGAACTTAATGAGAAAATAACTATGGTGGTGGACCGAATTGCTACACATCAAAGTTTGGTGAAGAGACTCTTCAACCAAAAAGCAAAGATCCATGATTTCTAGATTGGAGATCGAGTCTTGTTGTCAGACAAGAGGAGAGAACCAAAAGGAATGCATGGAAAATTTGATTCCTTGTGGAAAGACCCATTTACCATCCATCGTTTAATTGGTGAAAATAGTTTCTTGCTGGAATACCAAGATGGAACACCATTTGCTCTGCCTCATAGTGGGCAGCATCTAAAACACTTCAATCCTTGAAACATCGGATAAGTCCACTCGTATATATGTACATTTGTATAGTCTTTCTTTGTCTTGTGTTTTTCATTTTTTTTAGCACCATTTGGTTTTTTACACCTTTTTTTTGGGTGAGCATGACTATGTAGCCCAATGGCATAGATGAAGGCACTGAGATTCTAGTTTCTACTCCCTTCAACTATTTCTATTTTCAATCGATGGAAGTTTCCCAACTGGAGCCAGCTATTGTTCCCAAAATCTATCACTTGTTTTTATGGAAAACCTACTAATCAATTTGGTTTTGCAGACCAAAACTCTCTCTTTTCTTTCTCAAAAATGTTCTAAGCAGTTAAGTTTTTCAAATATCTAAGCATTTTCAGCTAAGGAAACTACAGGTTCAACAGACAGGCCTTCTTCAAAGGAAGTTCAAAACACTTAAGGCATTTTCTTAGTGTTTTGAGGATGGTTCAACGCCCAGGTTCAATCAAAAGACTTGTGGGCTTCAAACAAATAAAATGAACCACTTTGAATCATTGAACCATTGAACCTCACCTTCACAAGGTTCAAAGATTCAAGGTTCAATGAGTTCAATAAAGTCTGAAAGAATTAAAAGAGAGAGTTTCAAAGAAAAAGATTTGAACTATTGAATCCTTGAACCTTGAACCCGAAAGGTTCAAAAGTTCAAGGTTCAACGAGTTCAAAGGTTTATTGACTTGGACAAACTTAGAAAATCCAGAGAGTTCAAAGCTTCAAAGAGATCGAAGAGTTAAGATTGAACTTTGAACCATTGAACCTTGAACCAAAAAGGTTCAAAGGTTTAACAAGTTTGATGAATTCGATGGACTTAGAAAATAAAAGGCTTTAAAATAAAGAGAATGAATCATTGAACCTTGAACCCGAAAGATTCAAAGGTTCAATAGGTTCAAAGAGTTCATAAGTTTGAAAGGAATCTTTGAGAAAATGAAGAAAGTGGAATATTTTAGAAAGAAGTTCAAAGGGGTGGTTCAACTGAAGAAGAAAAAGAGAGTGAAAGTGGCCATTCACAAAACATTGAACCGTTGAACCATTGAACCTTTGAACCAAAAGAGTTCAAGGTTTAAGGTTTAAAGAGGTTTAAAGGGAACAGTGATGTCCCCATGGATGTCAATTTTAAGGTGATGGAATGGTCATTAGTTTTCAAAAGTCATGAGAACAAGCTCAGCGACCAGTGCAGAAAGGAGCCGAAGAGCTAGCAGAAAGCGAGAAGATAGCCCCAAGAGCTCAGATTGATAAGAAGAGACAAGATGTGGTAAGGAAAGAGATAATGACTATAGGAAAACCAAAAATATCTATAGGGGAGTTATTTCTAGTAGGTGGAACAGTCCACCAGGTGGATGCCAGGGAACATAAACATTCAAGGATGTGGCCTATTTTTCTTCATTAAGTAAAGGCGAATGGACAGCCGTGTAAACATCATTAAGAAGACTAGATAAACCATGCTGAGGAAGGGACATCTAAGATAATTTAGGATGCCAAAGTCAAGGCTGATGCCTTATTTTAGCATGGCTCTTTGACAGATATTTAAGGCATTCAATTCAGCATGGGCTGATTTCATGAAAAGAAGTGCCCAAAGTCTTTCTTGGAATGCTATATATTGTAAAGTCCCATTTTTGTATAGAGGAGATCTTTTTGTTATCATAACTGAAGCTCTGCCCAAATTGAAAGGCAATCCTGAGACTTTGAGCTCAGACTATTAATCATTTTTGTTAAATGAATGAGAAATCAAGTGACCTTCTAGACATTGTGTTGGAATAAGCTTGTGTCTTTTAGGAAATTGTTCTTATGTATGTTTCCTAAATACAGTCTTGTCCATTTAATCAAATAAGTAGAATTAGTGGAAATAAGTTGGAAGATGTCCTGAAATTGACTGTGGGAGACTTTGTTCTGCCATAATTGCTTTTAGTCTATGTTTTTGTGTAAAGGATACTAGAGATACTTTGTGCTCTCTTTCTCCTTCGTAATTCTATACTATATTGTAGTTTTAGGTGCAAACTTTGAGCTACATTTAATCCTGATGTGTTCCTTTGTCCCAATCAGTAGGAGAGATAACTAAAACTTTGTGCTTTAGTTGGTTTCTTGTGGTTTTTGTTTCTACCCTGGGAGAGCCTTGTTGTTTCTTGAATATCACTTTTGAAAGAAGAGAAGTGCCCTTTCAGTAATTACACCAGAATCCTCCTCTATTCTATGAACATCATCTCTAGAAAAAGAGAGATGGATGGTATGATTTCACCCCTGAGTGTATTTTTAGTTTATATTAGCATTTAGTAGTCTATAGGGAACCTCCCCTTGCTAAGAGGAGAGATTTATCTCTTTATGATGTGGTATACCTACACATTTGGCTAATTAAATCTCCTTATGCTATGGTTAAAGCACCTAATTTTTCCGCAGTCAACTAGTGACAAAATATTCACCCAACAACCTCAAAAGGGGATCAAGTCCAATGTAGTTCTCTCAATCTAAGTGATGGTGCAAGTGCAAGTGAATGCTAGTATGATTTCTAGTTTGAGTGATTTAAGTGTAACTTGAGGCTATAAATTTGAGTAATCTAAGCTCCTAGGTATTGTATATGGGTGTATGTAGGATTAGGGTATAATAGGGATCAATGACCTTGATTTGTGTAATTATTTTTGAGTTTTTTTATGATTATTTGCATCTAATTATCATCTAGAAAATAAATGAATGAAAGTGATCTATATATAGCATTATGGTGCTTATCGAGACATGAAATGGATCTAGGCTGACCCTGAAATGATTGGAGAAATGAAAAGATATTCATTGGAGGTGAAAAGAGTAAGGGGACATTAGTGTTGCCCCTTTGCCATAGAGTAGTGCACTACTATCTAGAGGGTTACACTAATGTCTAAGTGGTAGGAATGGTCACATAAGGGACCCTTATGCCTAAGTGAAATCTCAATGCTACTTTTGGTTTATCTGAGAATGGGTTAGACTCACACAAAATATGGAAAGTGATCAAGAGAGGACTTAAGATAGGTTTAGGGCTAAGCTAAAGATAAGGTGGTCTCAAGTGACACTCATTACACTAAAATGACATTTTAATTGACTACATCCCCCCCTTTATTCTAAAAATGTAGTAAATTAAGATGACTAGGATAAAGGAAAAAAAGATGTGCGTGGACTTACCTATGAGTCGAAGCCCACTAATATAGGTTTGAGTTTATGAAGCATGATCCATTGCATGTCATATGAATGAAACATGAATGAATCAATATTTACTTGTTAAATATCAAAAGCAAAGACAAAACTGAGTAAAGAGATGATAGAAAGAGGAAAATAATGACTACACCTTGTTGGGTATGTGAACTAATGAAAAAACCTAGTGACATCTTATGTGTGTATGTAGATGGTGATCAAATGGTGAATAACTTGGACTGGTATAATGTCTTACTCAATCCTCATGTGTGGGTGTCTCAATAACTCAAGCTAGTCTTGACTCCATCATTTTCCACCCCTATTTTATGGATCATAACTTGTGAATAACTTGGATTGGAATGATGAGTTGTCCAACCCTCTCATGTAGGTGGCTTAAGAACTCAAGTAAGATATGACTTCATCATTGCCTACCCATGTGTAGTAGAGGCATCTAAAACTTAAACTATATAATGTAACTTAAACTAGGTGATGTAATTGAAATTGTGTAGGATGGTTCTAGGGCCAATAAAAAACTCTAAAATGTAAAATAGCTCAAGGAACATGAACTCTAAAATGTAAAATGGATCAAGGGTCACTTAGGAATTCCAACCACTATAGATGAAATAAGGCATCAATCTGGTGTAAACCTGGTGAAAATGTTGCTTGGAGTAATAACATGGATAATGACACGGATCTACCATTCCATCTAAGAGAATTGGTGTCAAACTAAACATATGGGAACAATGTATCACACACATGCCCCCAACATTGATATATGTGTATATGGATTCTAGATTTAGTCATAATAATTTATGTATGAGTATCTAAAATTGAACTAGGAGTGATCATGTCATGTATTATTCCCCCAATCTAAGCAAACCTATGTAATCTGTGTAAATCTAAGTATATATTGAACCTATTTGATAATCTTTGTTTAAGACTATGCAAATCTAAAATTTAACTATTGTACCTTTTTGATAATTCTAGAATTTTTTGTTTCTGGGGCTACTAGATAGTAATGTGGTCCTTGGTCAATAGAACACTATTATAGTGTCATTTATGTTGTGTTATTGACCAAATGTGTTATTTATATGAAAAAATGATATGGATCTATATGTGACTATTTTTCACTATGTTTTCTTGAGTGTGGGGTCTATAATTTGTGTCTTCATGCTAAAAACTATGTTCTAAGTTCACTAGGATGGCCTCGTCTCTATGAAAAACCCTTGTTAATGCCCCCTATTTTGAGGGGAATTATTAAACCTTTGCAAGAACTATCCTCAAAATAAATTAAATGCATCATGTGTTTTAGAATTGAAACATATGATATTTACATTATAAACCAATATAATGTGTATACGTGACATCAAAATGTAAAATAATATGAGCATAAGTTGGTAATGTATGATGTATGTTAGATCTAGCATTCACAAGGTTGTCAAGATAGATATAACAATGTAAACATATATATGAATAATAAATATAGTATAATATGTGTAACTACCTAGGGGATGGGGCATGATGTCCATCAAGGTACTTAAGGAGGAAGGGAGGAGACGCATGAGGTCCCTCATGGCATCACAAACTGACTATGCAAGCTACAAGAAAGAGACAAGTGTTATGGACTTGATGCATACATGAAATCATACATACAAACACATGAGGCACACAAAGTATGCTAAGTGGACATAATACAAGGGACATGGGCACATTTCATAAAGTCTAAGAAAGAGCATACATACAAGGACATGTTCAAATATCCACATACACAAAGAGAAAATAAGGTTGGCTTAGAACCACATGGAAGTACATGTTCAAATGTATTCATACATAATCAATAAGCAAAAGGACATGGGCACATGTCCAAATCATACACATAATGAAATGAATTAGCTTAGAGCCATAGAATAATGACATATTCAAATGCCCTCGAGTAGATGTAGAAGCAAAGAGACACAATCAAATCTATATTATTAAAGCAAGAAATGGAATCATACATAGATTTGGTACACATCTCTCTAAGAGTAAAGATGTAAATAATTTGATTTTATAGTAGTAGAAGTCAAGAAAAAAATGGTGTAATATAAAATGATATAACCTAGTAAATTAGAAATTGTGTACTATGATGCCCCTGATGGTCAAATCAATGTTGAATTTGTGCATCTGTGTATGTGCAACGAGTGGGTAAATAGTATCAACTTTGGATTTATATGATGGACCTGAGTCTTATAATGATCTGTGAACGCTTGACAAGAACAAGTGAAGCATGTATGTATGATAAAATTGACTATACTAGCATAGATAACATATGTAGTACTTGTAAAATAGGAATGTAAACATGGAAATGTATACAATCTAAAAGTTGATTTTTATGAGTAACATTTGAATGTTTTTATATTTTCTAAATATAAGCTATGTACAATCAATATGAAAATGAAACTATGTACAAGTAGAGAGGATCATTCTAACTGATGAGTCTTGCAAGAGACTCACTATCAAGATTCTCATATCAAATAAAGGAAGAGTGACTATAGGTGTTGTGGGAGGTAGTATCTAAGATCTATGAATCAGATATATTGATTAATCTATAGTTTAAATTGCCTATGGAGTGGTGTTATGAATCTATAGAGCTGATTGAATAGACATGTGATATTTTGGGTTCTTAATGACCCATATGGTAGAAGAAATTATGAATGGCATGGGTGTTTTATGTTGTAACACTGATCTGGATGGTAATGGGGTAGAGAGAGGCTCTTTAGAATCCACAACATGTCTCTAATGTAGGGGTATCTCTAATAAATGTCTCTATGGGAGAATATGTGTACATGGTAATGTTATAAGAGTAGACCTCACCTACACTAGTAGCTCCATTGATATCAAAGGTATGCTAATGTAAGCTATGTGTGGAGTTGTAACTAGTGATTGTTGTGTAATTGGTTGTGGAATAGGTAAAGGATACTCATATGGATGGGCCTCGACTATGAACACCCAATTGGAATGTATATACTTAATACATATATGTACAGTGGATGGAATGGCTTGTAGATTTTGTATCCAAGGCCTACCTAATAACATATAAAATGTGTCAACACAAGGTACCACTAAGAATCTAGTGGCCATATGTGTAGGATTAACCTGTAATGGAAATATGATCTCCCTAATAGAGCTCTGAACATGGCCACTAAAGCCATGAATAATTGTCTATCATAGAAATATCCTACTCTGAATAACCCAAGTGTTGTATAAGTGTAATAGTAAACATATTAATGGTTGACCCATTGTCAACCATGATACTCTGAAAAGGATTATGATTAATGTAATCTCGTACATAGAGTGCATATAAAGCTAAGTCATCATTTATGGTCTCTTATTTTGAAAAAGTGATGAGAGGTCTAGATGGCACTATAGTATGATACACAGCTATGATATTATATAGAGGGTGTGTGTCCATCATATTAATATGATAAGATGTTGATGGTGGATGTGCTTAATAAGTATAATGAACATGTGAAGTGCTTATAGTCTCATTAGCCATATGTTTTGGAAATGGATCTAAAAATATTTTAATTATTTTCAATTTGTTGGTTGTGCTCTGGGTGCATCTATAGGAGTGATCACATCAATGATATTAGCATCTATCAAATCATGTATCTCATGTCATAAGATGATGCATATATTTTTAGTATGTCCTAGTTCCTTGTGATAATCACAAAATGCATTAGAATCATAATTATTTATAATAGGCCTAGTCGTATCAACCTCTTTGATGGAAGGAAGAGGTATGACATTACATTCTAAGATTTTTTTGGATAACATGTGTTGATGATTGAGGAATATTTGTGAAAGGTCTCCTTGGAGGAGCTAATAAAACCATGTAAGGAGTTAGCTTGGAGACTGCATTAGCTATTTGATTTTTCTCAATAATATTTTTTGTGGGCCTCACCTTATATGGGGGCTTATTGTAACTCTTATTAGTTGAATCTAATCCAATTATGTACTTTAATTTGATCATAGAGATAAGCTTGACATCTTATTCTTTCACTATATGGCATAGATCTGTGAATGATGGAAACTTTTTGAATAGTATAGCTTCATGTAATGCTGGTAATAAACTCTACTTGAATATGTCCTATAGTTATCTATCTGCCATAGGGCTAGTCATCTTTTCTAATATAGTTTTATATCACAAGACATATTCAACTGTTGGTTCATTAGATTTTTGTTTGAGTTGTGCAACTTGAGCATATGAAATTTTATCATTGATGTTGATTTAAAAGTGTGATAAAAACATATCTTCTAGTGGATTAAATTTTGTGATGGACTGATTTGAAAGAACATAGAACCATTGTAATGCATAATCCTTTAAATTATGAGATAACAACTTAGTTAGGAGCCAATCATTAGACACGTAGTCCAAACATGTTATGTGAAAAACACATAGATGATGATCTAGGTCACCCTTACCATCGTACAAAGTAATATTGGGTGCCATAAATCTATATATAAAATGAGTTACCACTATATGTTGTGCCAATGGTGTATATAGGAGCATATGAGAGTCTAAGGCATGAGATGGTCTAGTATCACTATGTTAAACATGTAACAACTTAGACTACAAATAATAGATCTCTTACCTAAGGGATTATGCATATAAAGAGGAGGGATGTGTACTTATCATAAAAGGTGTTACCACTAGTGAGATTTGGCTAGTTGTATGTTATTATAGAATCTGATTTTACACAATAGTAAGTGAAATAATATTTGTATATTTGGGGTTAGAGGATTGACCTATAGTGGATTTTAGAATCTCTTTTTCAATAATATGGATAAGGTCATCTTGTATATCATAATGTTTAGAAACAAAATCTTGCAATTTTTTCTTATCAATCTCATCAAATCAGTTATTGAATTCTGCCATTGTATGTCAGGAAGTAGGAAAATAAAATTTTGTATATTTTGAACCTTTTAATAAATTAGATCTATGAAATATTTTAGAAATAGAATAATGAATTAGATATGAGATTTTGAAATTAATTATTGAGCATATAAAATAAAAAGATACAAACCCTGAGAGAATCTAAGGCTAGGGTTTGGATGTTATTCAAAGTAAGTCAGGCTCACCAAATGATTTAACTTTTAGGGAGTTATGGAATGTAAAACCCTAAGTTGTTAAAGTATTGGAATAATAAATCAAGGAATAAATATATCAATTTAAATAGCTATTGATTTATACAACAATTGAATTTTTAATTTAACCTACAAAGAATAATAAATTACAAAAGAGATATTTAACTAGAAAACTAAGATAGACAAGTGGAAGGCTAAAAATTGGTGCAAGGACATTGTAAGGTGTCACCAATAGGAAACAAGAGTCAAAAACCCTCCTATATAGGAGCATCTTCAATTAGATAGTAGCATAGTTTGTTAGTGTCCTACTACATTATGTTAATGTCCTTATGCAATAAAGATAGTGACCTGACCTTCACCTAGCTTTGAAGAGCTTGTCCCTGTGTGACTAAATGTTGGATCATTCTCTATTCCCTATTTTGATTGGTTTTAATATGAAAAAGTAAGCCTCTATGTTTTTTAAGGGTATTTGAGGAGAAAAAGTAGAAAAAGAGTGGCCTTAGTAGGGTAGGTTGGACATGACCTCAACACCCCATGTGTTGAGTGTTGCCTACATACTAATTCCTTGAAAGGGGATCAAACTTAATGTGGTTCTCCCAATCTAAGTGTTAATGAAAGTGTAAGTGAATGCTATTATGAGTGTCAATTTGAGTGCTTTGAATGCAACTTAAAACTATAAATCTGAGTAATTTAACCCCTAGGTTATTGTAGATGGGTGTATAGGTGAGTAGGGCTGAATAGGGATCAATGACCTTGATCTGCACAACTATTTCTAAGTTTGTTTATGAGTATGTGCATTTGATTTCCATCTAGTGGATAAATGGATGAAAGTGGTCTATATATATCATTCTAATTCTTGTCAAGACATGAAATGGGTCTAGGCTAACCCCAAGGTGATCTGAGAAATAGAAAGATATCCATTGGAGGTGAAAATTATAATGGGACATTAGCATTGCCCCTTTTCCAAGAGCATAGTGTGCTACTATCCAAAAGCATCGTGTTAATGTCCAAGTGGTAAGAATGGGATAAAAAGTAACCTGGGTGCCTAAGTGAAGGCTCAATGTTGCTTTTTGTATCTCTGAAAATGGGTTTGACTAGCACAAAAATTGGAAAGTGATCAAGAGAGGCCCTAAGATAGGTTTAGGGATAAACTAAGGACAAGGTGGTCTCAAGTGACACTCATTAAACTAAAATGACATTTTATATGACCATATTTCACCCCACCTTTATTCTAGAAATGCAGTAAAGTGAAATGACTAGGATAAAGGAAAAAGAGATGTACTTGGACTTACCTATGAGAGAAACCCCATGAATGTATGTGAAGCATTCTCCATTATGTGTCTTATGAATGAATCACTCCTTACTCGAGAAATATCAAAATCAAATACAAAACTAAGTAAATATATGAGAGAAAGAGTAAATGAATTAATACACCTTGTTGGGTATGTAAACCAATGCAACAACATGGTGATATCATGTGTGTGCATGTAGATGGTGATTAAATGGTGAATATCTTGAATTGAGTTGATGGATTTTTCAATTCTCATGTGTGGGTGGCTCAAGAACTCAATATTTCCTTGACTCCATCATTTCCCACCCCTTATTGGTGGATCATAAGCTATGAATATATTGGATTGGACTGATGAGTTATCCAACCCTCTCATGTAGGTGGCTCAAGTAGGTTATGACTACATCATTGCCTACCCATGTGTAGTAGATGCATCTAAAACTGAAACTACGTGATGTAAATAAAACTATGTGATGTAATTGAAACTATGTAAGATGGCTCAGGGGCCACTTAGAAACTCTAAAATGTAAAATAGCTCAAGGAACACTCAATAAATATGAAATGTAAAATGGCTTGGGAGCCACTCAGGAATGTCAGCCACTACAGATGGAATGAGGCATCAATCTGGTGTAAACCTAATGCAAATGGTGTATGTAATAATAACATGGAGAATTACATGGATTTGTCATTCCATTTGAGAGTACTAGTGTCAAACTGAACATATGGGAACAATGTGTTGCACACATGCCCCCAACTCTGATATCTATGTATATGGATTCTAGATTGAGTCATAATTATTTGTGTCTAAGTATCTGAAACTAAACTAGGAGTGATCATGTTGTGCATTATACCCCCAATCTAAGCAAACCTATGTAATCTATGTGAAAACTAAATATATATTGAACCTATTTAATAATATATTCTTAAAATTGTGCAAATTCAAACTATAATTGTTGTACCTTTTAAATAATTTTATAATTTTCTATTTCTAGGGATATTGAATAATAACATAACATACTATGACAGTGTCCTTTATTTCATGTTATTGACCAAATGTGTTGTTTCTATGTAAAATGAATATTGATCTGTATGTGATTATTTTTCACTATGTTTTCTTGAGTCTAGGCTCTATAATATATGTTTGTGTTGAAAACTATGTTCTGAGTGCACTAGGAAGGCTTAGTCTCTATGACAAACCCCTATAAATTCCCCCTATTTTGAGGGAAGTTTTTGAACCTCTAAAATAACTATCCTCAAAATAAAATATATTCATTATGTGTGTTAGATTGAAAACATATGATATATGCATCAAAAACCAATATAATGTGTATACATGACATTAGAATGTAAAATAGTCTGAGCATGAGTTGTTAATGTATGATGTATGTTAGATATAGAATTTAAAAGGTTTTAAAGATATATATAACAATTTAATCATGTATATGAATAGAAAAGATGAGTATAATCTATGTAACTACCTAGGGGGCATGATGTCCATCAAGGCACCCAAAGAGGAATGGGAGATGTATGAGGTCCCTCATGGCATCACAAACTAAGTGTGTAAGTAAAAATTAAGATACAAGTTTCATGTCCATGATTTATACATGAAATCATACATACAAACACATGAGGCATGAAAAATAGGCCAAGGGGACACAATTCAAGGGATATGGGCACCAAAATCATAAGATATTTAACAATCATTTAAGAGACCATTCTAATAAAGATATAAAAGTGAAAATAATATATAATACACATCCTCTTCCATCACATTATGGCCACCAATTACATGTAATTATCAGTACTTATACATAACATACACCTCCCATGATTCAGAGACCCTATATTACTTTCGATGATTGTGAGATTGTGAATGATGACTTAGTTCTTCATTCAATATTCATTTCAGCATACATTGACCATCAACCTATACACAGTGTTATGATTGGTAACGGTGATATCAAAAAAAAATCACCATGACATTACTTATGCATTTAGGATATACAAATGATGATTTACACCCTTCAACCAAAGTGATCAAAGCATTCGATGGGACCTCATAGTAGGTTCTTGGTGAGATTGACTTACCTTTATAAGTGGCTCTAACACATGTAGTTTATACATTTCTAGTTATACCTTAAAAAAGAGTCTTTTATATAGTATTTATATGACCTTATATGCATACACTCCATTCAGTACCTTCTATAGTGCATGGATGTGTTACATACATTCATGCCAACATGGTTATTATAGTTTCTAAAATACCATATTGATGCAAGAACATCTCTCTTAGGCCTTGTTTTGTTTTGTAAATTTTGGTTTTATTTTCAATTTTTTTCTTATGGTATAATAGGTCTTAGGGTGTTTATTCCATCTTTATTTTTCATTCCTAGTTGTTAGTTTTAGATCTAACTCCTTAAAAATTCAAATTTGGCTTTTCCTACCAAAACTGACTTTTTGAATGGTTTTATCTAGTTTAGGTATTAGAGGAGTGTTTTAAAGGAATTATCCATGTATAAAATGGTTTATATGACCTTTTTAAGACATCATTATTCTATACCATGGGTCTTAAATCATATATGTATATAATGACAAACTCGGTGTATGTTCTAATGTTCTAAATTACCTTATAGTGATCACTGGAAGGTTCAAAATCAGTTAGAGAAATTTTAGGACATGTAAAACATTTTGGATTAAAATGAGGTTCATTAATTATATGTTTTAATATTTCAAGTTCCAATAAAATATTTCCTCATTTGAAGATCAAAATGGTTGCAAACCCTATTTTCTATGTGTATGCATTAAAGGTGACTGTGTGTAATAGAGCATTGGAAAAAGAATCAATCAAGTCATATTTATTATGTTCCTTATGAATTTAGTAAGTTTGTTTCATATTATTTGAAGTTTATTTATGATTTTCTTCGAATTTTTCTATACTTATTTGCGGTAAACTTAGTACAAACCTATAGATGACTATCAACAGTCACACAGTCCAACACAAAGCATTACAAAAGTGTGTAATAAAGGTGTAAAGGGGGTAATTAATGATTCAATAAGGTGTGTGGTATTAGTAAAGATATTTTTCAATCATCAAATTCCTCTTTCTTGGGTTTGCACAAATTCTGTTCAACCCTGAGTTAGGGTTTTCAAGTTCAAACTTGGATTGTGGGAGTATTAACTATTAAAAAAACTAAAATTTTTGATTTATAATTAATTAATGTGTTCTAACATATTCTTGAGGTTTTAGACCCTTACGGCCTCTCTATGCATGGTAAAATAGGACTATGTTTTAATTAGGCCTTGAAAGACCTAATTGGGCTTGGCAGGGGATATAAAGTTGTGTTATGAGTGTATTTGAGTCAATAAACTTATGGTGAAGGAGAAACTCAATAGAGAGTACTCAAAAAGTGCCATATATTCTTGTTAATAATCCTAATTAGTTTTCACAATCAAGAAAAGTGAAAAAAAAAAGCTATTAGAGAATGGGTTAGGATGTGACAAGTGACAAGAAGTTATAGGGTTAAACTTTTGGGAGATATTTATCTACATCATTTTGGTATCAAATATAAACTAATATACATGTAAGTGATTATATAAGGTGATATTCTCTCAGAGGAAGATAAGTTAGGATTTGTTTGACAAATTTCAAAAAAAAAGACAAGATGCCACCTAGGAGAAATGCAACAAGTGAGAGGGCAGCAACCATATAAATGGGAGAAGCAATATTGGATAGAAGATTTGGATAAATAGTTTGATTTTGAAGGTGTATCAAAAGAGCAACAAGTGAAGCTTATCAGGACCAAGCTAAAGGGTCATGCATCCCTATGGTGGGATTACATATAGGATGGGAGAAGGAAAAAAGGAAAAGCCAAGATCAAGTCTTGGGATAAAATGGTTGCCATATTGAAAATAAATTTCTTTCCTAGTGATTACATCACCAATTTGTATATCAAGCTTCAAAACTTGAAATAGAAAGAGATGGGGCTAAAATAATATACTGAAGATGTCTACAATATGAGTATCAAATTAGGTCATATAGAGGATGATAATGATAAGGTGGCTAGGTATCTCAATGGCTTGAGATATAACTTGTAGGATGAGTTGAGCCTTGATAGTCTAAATATGTTAGAATAATGTTAAAAATTGGCCTTAAAAGTGGAGAACAAGCTTAATAGGAAATAAAATAGAGCTAGAGGCAGAAGTTTTAGGGGTAGAGGTCAAAAAGGTGGAAAATTTTATTCATAAAGAAACCAAGGGGAGTCTAGTAATTTTCATGAACAACCATCTAGTTCGAGAGGAGGATTTAGAGGCAAGAGGCCATATTCTAGGGGTGGATATGCATCAAGAGGTATAGGATCAGGTGGTTTTAAAGGTAGGTATTTTAAATGCAAAATGTTTGTTAGACATAGGTCTTGGGAATGTCTAGAGGATTAGCTAGTAGGGATTCTAATAACCGAAGGAAGAAATTAAATTGCATAGGTAGTTGAGAAAGATAATGTTTATCCTCCATCACTTGTGGAGTAACCTGAGGTAGGAGAATCATTCCTAATGAGGAAAGTGTTGATCAAGACACCCAAGGAGAAGGATCCACCATAAAGGAAACCCCTTTTCAGAACTTCTTTCAAGTGCCAAGGTAAATGTTTCAAAATGATCATATATTTAAGAAGTCACATAATTTAGTCTCAACTAAAATGGTCAATAAACTTAGATTTAAGAAGTTGCCTCACCCCACACCATACAAAATCTCATGGTTGAATAAAGGACAACAATTTTTGGTGAGTGAACAAAGTTGGGTGGAGTTTCAAGTTGGAAGTTATAAGTACAAGGTCCTTTATTACATGATCCCCATGGATTTTTATCATGTGCTTCTTGGGAGGCCTTGGAAATATGATAGGAAAACCACACATGATGGTAGGAGAAATGTATACACCTTGTTGCCTATGAAGGATGAAGACAATGACCAACAAGTTGGATCAAATGTGATGTTGGTTAGTGGTAAAGAGTTTCTAAATGCCATGAATGAATAAGAGTTGTAATTTGCATTGGTAGTCAAACCTAGGACTATTATTACTACTAATAAAGTAAATGAATTTCCTCAAGAGGTCCAAGACATGTTGGTAGAGTATGCATAAATTTTAATTGATGAGCTACCAAGTACATTGCCACCTATGAGGAGCATTACTCATCACATAGAATTTGTGCTAGGAGAAAGTTTGCCTAACAAGGCAGCCTATAAGATGATTCCTAAGGAGAATGCATAAATTAATAGAAAATTACAATATCTCTTAGACAAAGGAATGATCAAATAAAGTCTTAGTCCTTGTGAAGTACCTATAGTGTTGGTGCCTAAGAAGGAAGGTGAGTGGAGAATGTGTATAGACTTTAGGGTTATCAATAATATTACCATTAGATACAAGATTCTTCTTCTCAGGATGGAAGATTTGATGGATTACTTGATTGGAGAAAGCTACTTTTCAAAAATTGATCTCAAGAGTGGGTATTATCAAATTAAGATCAAACAAAGGGATGAGTGGAAAACTGCTTTCAAAACCAATGAGGGGTTATATGAATGGTTGGTTATGCCATTTAGCTTGAAAAATGCACCAATAAATTTCATAAGGCTTATGAATGAAGTCATCAAACCTTTTATAGGTAAGTTTTCAGTGGTTTACTTGGATTATATACTTATCTACAACCCTAGTAAGGAGGAGCATCTTTACCATTTGCATCTAGTCATGAGAAGGCTGTAAAAAGAAAGGTTGCTAATCAACCTCAATAAATGTGAGTTTATGAAATTAGAACCGATGTACTTAGAAATTTTCATCTCTAAATTTATTTTAAAGATGAAAAATAATAAATTGAAGCCAATCATGGAGTGGCCAACACCTAGAACAGCTACAGAGGTAAGTAGTTTCCCTGGACTTTCAAGTTTCTATAGGAAATTTATTAGAAACTTCAGTGGAATATGTACTCCAATTATAGACACCATTAAGGGAGATAAGAAAAAGTTTTTTTGGAGTGAGAAATATGAAATGAGTTTCCAATATTTGAACCAAAGGATAATGGATCAGCCTATCCTAGCACTACCAAACTTTAACAAGTGTTTCAGATAGAGTGTGATGCAATTGGAGTAATAGGGTTTATACTAAGCCAAGAAAGTAGGCCAATAGCCTTTTTTGGTGAAAAACTCAATGATTCCAAGAGAAAGTATTCATCCTATGACTTGGAATTCTACGCAATGGCACAAGCCTTGAAGAAGTGGAAGCATAACTTATTAATGCCAAAGGATTTTATCATCTATACAGACAATCATGCACTTCAATTCATCACCAATCAGCATAATCTAAATTAGAGACACATGAAATGGGTGGATTATATGCAAAATTTTACCTTCACCATAAATTATAAGCAAGGAAAAAGAAACAAGGTAGCAGATACATTGAGTAGAAGAGTATTGTTAGTGCATGATATATAATTTGAAAGTGTTGTTATTGAGTCACTTAAGGAGATATATGAATATGATGAAGACTTCAAAGAAGCATATAATGCTTGTAAGCATCCAACTACACTCAACAAAGAGCCATGGTTAGATTATGTCATACAATATGGGTTATTATTTAAAGGGGTGCAGCTATGTGTGACAAGAAGCTCAAGAAGAGAGAATTTGATTACATAAAAACATAGTGGGAGTTTGGCAAGCCACTTTGGGTTTGATAAGACTTTATATCAACTCACTACACACTATTTTTGGCCTAAGATGCAAGTAGAAGTGAGAAGATATGTTGAGAGGTGTAAAACTTTTCAAATGGACAAAAGGAATAGCACTAATGTAGGTTTATATCAACCTCTACCAGTCCCAAATAGACCTTGGGAACCCATAAGAATGGAGTTTAAGATGGGACTACCTAGAACACAAAGAGGTTTTGATTCCATATATGTAGTTGTGGATAGATTTTCTAAAATGGCACATTTCATTCCTTTTAGGACCACCAATGATGCCACCCATGTTGAAAATTTATCATTTAAGGAGGTAGTAAGACTTCATGGACTACCACTAAAAACTATATCTGACAAAGATACTAAGTTCCTAGGCCACTTTTGGAGAATACTATGGATAAATCTAGGCATAAATATGAGTTTTAGTTCAACTTACCACTCTCAAATAGATGGTCAAATTGAGGTGGTTAATAGGATTCTAGAGAACCTATTGAGGTGTCTATCTAAGGATAATCCCAAGTAGTGTGATCTTGTATTGCCTTAGGTAGAATTTGCTTGCAATGACTCCTCTAATAGGAGCATTGGCATGAGTCCTTTCCAAGTGATATATGGTGTGTAGTCTAAAGGATTGTTTTAACTTATAAATCTTAGTAATATAGATAAGAGGAGTGTTGAAGGGGAAGAATTTTTAGTGGCCATGAAAGAGGTTCATCAATAGGTAAGGAAGCATCTAGAAGCTAGTGTGGAAAAGTCCAAAAAAAAATCTGATGTAAGTAGAAAAGAGTAAGTTTTTAGATTGGATATTTGGTTTTTGCTCATCTTAGGAATGAGAGGCTTCTAAGAGGTGTTTACAACAAGCTAAATATGAAAAAAATTGGTCCTGTTAAGGTGCTTAGGAAGTTTACAAATAATGCATATGAATTAGAATTGCCTAGTGGTATAGGAACATCACCAATCTTCAATGTTTCATATTTTTACCCTTAAAAAGAAGTATTAAAAGGTGAAGACATAGAATAAGGATCAGCCACATCAAGTACATATTGGGTAAAACAATTACCTCAAGTCAAAATAGATTAATTAGAATGCATCTTAGACAAGCAAGTGTTCAAACAGACTAGAGACAAGAAGTACTTTAAGTATTTAGTCAAATGGAAGTAACAACCAGTTGAAAATGCTACATGGATGATAAATCATGGGAGTACTCTAGGAGAACTCATGGACAATAGTCCCTAAGTCTTTTTTTCTTTCCCCTAGGAGTATGATGTAGGGACATCTCTCTTAGACCTTATTTATTGAAAGTTTTGATTTTTTTATGGTCTAAGAGTTCTTAGAGTGATTATACAATCCTTAGTTTTCATTCCTAGTTGTTATTTTTAGATCTAACTCTTCAAAAATTCAAATTTGGCTTTTCCCACCAATACTAAATTTTTGAATGGTTTTGTCTAGTTTAGGTGTTGTAGGAGTGTTTCAAAGAAATTATCAATGTTTAAAATGGTTTATATGACCTCTTTAAGACACCATGATTTTATACCATGGGTCAATCATATATGTACAAAATGACAAACTTGATGTATGTTTCAATGTTCTAAATTATCTTCTAGTGACCATTGAAAGGCCCAAAATCAGTTAGAGTAATTGTAGGACATATAAAACATTTTGGATTAAAGTGAGGGTCACTCACTATATGTTTTAAGATTTAAATTTCCAATAAAATAAGAAAAAAATTCCTCATTTGAAGATCAAACTAGTTGCAGACCCTATTTTCTGTGTGTATGCATTGAAGGTGATTATGTGTAAAAGAGCATTGGAGAAAGAATCAATCAATACATGTTTCTAATTTTCCTTGTGAATTTGGTAAGTTTGTTTCATATTATTTGAAGTTTATTTATTATTTTATTTGATTTTTTCTATACATCTTTGTGGGAAACTTAGTACAAACTTGTAGATGATTGTGAATAGTCACATAGTCCAACACAAAGCATTAAAAAAGTGTGTAACAAAGGTGTTAAGGGGGGTAAATAATGATTAAATAAGGTTTGTGGTATTATTATAAATCTTTTTCAATCATAATAGTTCTCAAAAATTAGTTTTTGATCATAAAATATAAAATTTCTCCTTCTTGGGTCTACACAGATTATGTTTAACCCTGAGTTAGGGTTTTCAAGTTCAAACTTGGATTGTTATAATTGTTAAAAAAAATCTAAACTTTATGATTTATCAAAAATAAATATTTTATAAAATATTATTAATGTTTCAAACCCATATGGCCCCTCTTTGTATGGAAAAATAGGATTGTGTTTTAATTAGGCCTTGAGATACCTAATTGGTCTTGACAGGGGCTAGAGAGTTATGTTCTGAGTGGATTTGAGTCAAGAAACTTGTGGTGATGGATGAACACAATAGTGGTTACTCAAAAATTAATATATATTATGGTTACCAATCCTAAAAAGTATGTATAATCAAGAAAATTGAAAAAAAACTACTAGAGAGTGGGTTAGGTTATGACAAGTTACAAGAAGTTGCAGGGTTGAACTTTTGGGAGTTATTTCTCTGAATCACATATGAACATCCACTTAAACAAGAGAATTTTTACCTAGGTATTTAATTATCAAACCTAATAAGTTTAATCCTCTATAAAAATATAAGTAATAGGCAATCCCCTTTCCTAGGTGGTTGATACTTGAGAGACCATTACTTCAGAGATACACTTTTGATTCCATAGAATCTTCATCTACTACTACACAACATATTCAGTTATCTAGAGTAACCAAACATGTTCATATTTATGTTGTTCAAAATAAGGCATAGATCACTAAACAATGGGTTCCATAAACCCCCATTCCTTATATAATATCCTCATGACCATAGAGTCTTATTATACATACATCAAGCATCATATATCCTACAGTGCTAGATATTACACCTATACATGCTTATTGGCAATACCACTAGTTTATTGCACCAAGTTCCATGTTGGCAGATACCTATGAGCATCCCTTGGATGAAATCATATGATAGCCATTTATTTTTGAAATATTCCAAAAATAAATCAAAAATCCACAAATATTTAGCATTTTAATGTTTTATTAGCTCCTTGACATCGATGTTTTTGGTTCCATATTGGTAGATAGCATATAACTTATTTCTATATACACACATATGTTTCACGTATCTTTTGAGTGTGATACAGGCATACCCAGGCACATGATATATGCACATATGGATGTTGGTCCTTCCCTCTACTCATGTCATTAGTACGTTGGGGGCATCTACTCCTTTGATCATAATACACCCAAGTTATATTATTATATGATCATTTTCTAGTATCATGTTTGATTTTATGTACTTACACATGCCTCTATCCATGCTCATATATTTCTTAGTGTACTTGGTATGCTATGTACTTAATATTTTTATTCTAACACATATATCTAGGGACTATTATAATATGATTTTGTTAGTTGCTTATGATTTCATGCCTTTCCTTTTTTTACTTCCTTAAGTGTTTATCATTGTCTTACATTATATTGTTTGTTCAAGCATTTGAATATGCTCCATTAATTATAGCCCTCATGCCTTTGTTTTTCTATTTAATCATTTGAATATGTAATTATTTATTGTGTGTGGACATTTGAACATGTCATTATATGATTTATGGACATTTGACTAAGTCATGTCCCTTTGATTGTGTGGTATTTGAACATGCCCCTTGTATGAGGTCTCCTTGGACCATTTTTCATTTTGTTCTACTTTTGAATGCTCTTGTGTGTGTATTTGATTTCTTGATAAACTTGTACTATTCCTCTTTAGATGTTTCCATGATTTACATCATGCATATAAGGACTTGATGTGATCACATATAATGTAATTCATTGTTATATCTACCTAGACATGCTACTCATATATGTTACATGATCCATACATAGATTATACAATTGTCTTATCCTTTTGAGATAAGGTAAATACCAATTTATACTTCCCCTGACCTCAAAAGTGGGGCATATTAGTTGGGGAATTTCATAGAGGCATGGATTCCACATTTTCATAGTTACATATTATTGTGAGACCATGTTATGGAAACATGATCTCCATACTTATTCAGTACCTAGCATCTCTAGATTACAATGGGGGCATGTTATGAAAAAAATTGTTCTCCACACTTATACCAATTCTCATATCTTATATATTTAGTGGGGGCATGTCATGGGAACATGTCCTCAACACTTGATTTTTTTTCAAATTTGGCTAAATTTCACAGTTATATAATTTAGATACACATTTATGGAAGCATTTTATACATTAGTATTACTGACTATTTTGACCACAAGTCAAAATAGGTCAACACCCCTATAGTCAAAAACTTTTATATGGGTATATTAGGGTCATATAGGGTGTGTAATGATGTTATTTAATGTTATTTAATGTGTCATCACCTTGGTCATAGTCATTTTCCTTCCTAAGTCATTTTATGTCACTTAAGGGGTCATTTTAGAGCCATAAATGAGAATGGTATGGTTTTCTAAGTAGGGAAGGTGTTAAAAAGTATTTCTCAATGATTATGTGTCATATATATGTCAAGAATGTCAGCCCCAAACTGAAACTTGTAAGAGAAAAAAGGTGCTAGTTTGGGCATTTTTAGAAGTCGTATGACCTCGAAAGAAGGTGGCACATGTGGAAATATTCTACAATGGATCTTCAACTTTCATAGACTCATCCTGATGTTTAATCTGATTTAAAATTCTTGAAAATGGTCAAAAATCATTGTGTTCCTTCATCTCCCTTCTAGACATACAAAATTGGTCAACAAGTTTCTTCTTGGTATGGCCAGTAGAAGAAGTTTATATTGTCAATCAGACTTGCACCCTTGTGAAGGTAGTTTTAGGCCTTCACAATCTGTTAAAACATGGAAACAATCCTAGGTTTTGGGTGACTAATTAGTGGATTAAGTCTCTAGATTCTAAGGGCTAGCTCCTTTTGATGTATCAATTAGGACCTTACTACTCTATGCTATAAATTACCTATGAAAAGGGAGAAAGAAACTTGAAAGAAAGTCCTACTTAATGATGGTGATACACCTGAATGATTGGTTGATCCACTCAATTAAAAATCCTAAAACATTGATTCAGACAAGGAAAAGGTTGAACTTCAACTCCAATTGATCATTATGCATAAGTTTTTCATGAAAAGGTTCTATTTAATGATCTAAGCTTGAGGGAAATGGTAAAATAGGCCCAATTGAAGGCACTAACATCCATTATGAACTTAGCCAAAATATGTTTAAACACAGAACATGACTAGTTAGTAACTAGTTAAGGATCAATATTTGACAAGGAAGAAATATTCTATCACGTGTGTAAATCAATGACAAAGATACACTAAACCAGAAACTAGAAATTGAAAATAGTCCTCTTCTTATTAATTCTAAAAAAGGTTACAACACAATCTTTGGAAAAATTTATCTTGCCAAAAGAGGGATACATTTCAAAGTTGAAAAGCTAACTTATATAGAAAATAATACTTCAGCCAACAAGTGGTGTTGAAAATAGAAGAGGAAGATCAGCTTTTACATTAAACAAGTCCAAGTCTTGTTATGCCAAGATAACAAAGCCTTCTAAATTTGTCTTTCCTTGTCCTTTGTCTTACATTGAAAATAGAAGGTGGGCTCAATCTTGGACTAATATTTCACATGCATGAAATCCATGCTAATGCTAGATTTAGAATTTCATTTGAACTATTGGAATATTTGAAAGCTTTGGATTACATGAACACCAAGGAGAAGCATGATTTTAGTCAAATATTCAATAGAAGCTTTGACTATTCCACTTAAAATAGCACATGCTTTCATGGATAAGGATCTTGATAAATGAGAGATGTATTCAAATTGAATCTATTTTCTGATTTTCTATTCTTGGTTTATTTGATCTTGTGCATGCATGTATCTTGGCTTAATCTGTTCATGGCTTTTCTGACTCTATTTGCTCCTTGATTTACTCAGACAAAAAGTTTGTGACTTTCTATGTCTATTCCCTGGGTGATCTTCCTATGGATTTTTCCTATGTATTTCAATATGAAGTCAAGTGTTTAACAGGCATTTTTGCATAGTCAATTTCCCACAGACAAATTATCTACGAGAATTATCTAAGACTTGTTTCTATTTATTTTTATCAAGAATTTTCCCCATAAATATTGCATCTCCCTTTGACTTTTCTCAAGATTATTCCCTTGATTTGTTCATCTCTTTAGACCTTACTATCTAATTCTCAGACTTTTATATTTTCTACTTTCCTATAGACAAAAAGTCCACAAGAATTATCTAAGACTCTCCCTTCTCTTACATTTTTTTAAGGAATTCCTTCAGACAAATTATCTAAAGGAATTCCTTTGGACTTTTTGTCCGAACCATTTGCTTGTTCATTTCCTCTTCCTTCTGGCTTGTTCTTTTGATAGCATTGTAGAGAAACTTTCCCGAAGGGTACATACCCTTCAAGAATGTTGTAAATATACCTTCTCGAAGGGCACATACCCTTCAAAATTTTGTAAAATTCCTTAAACTCATGAGATGAACCTTCTCGAAGGTCACATACCCTTTGGGTTTCTTGCAAACATTCCTTCCAATCTTGAAGTGAGCCTTCTTAGAGGGCAGGTGTGCTTTAGGATTTTTGTTAGTGACCCTTCCGAAGGGTACATGCCTTTTGTATTTTCTAAAAGTGTACTTTCTTGAAGGACACATACCCTTCAAAAAAAATTAATGGACCATTTCCTTTAAAAAGAAGCCCCTCAAATTTTTTGACTTGGCCTTTCTACCTTTTGGTAAAAATGGAAGTGTCTTTTGAACCTTTGACGTGACCCTCCAGACTTGTCCTTTGAACTTTCCCAAAGGGCACCTACCCTTCAGGATTTTTCTATTTGTGCCTTTGAAAATTTTGGAAGAGACCCTTCAAGATTATAAAAAAGGTCCTTCCATTGCTTGAAAAATTCCTTCAAGATTTTGACCAAGTAAGACTTCATATTTTTGGATGCAAGCAACTGAATAGTGAAACCCCAAAGTAGAAAACCTGAACTAGTAATGAGGTAAGAGAAACCTGAAAAGGTCTTGGGTAGTTTTATTCATACTTTTAAGAGGTAAAGACTTTGGGTTCTTCACAGTGAAAGACTTTGGGTGCCAAAAACCCAAAGTAAGCAATGAGATGCTGAAAACCCGAAATGCACTGAGAAGAGTAAATTGAGATTGGGAACCCACATTACTTTTGTTGATGAATTTCATAAGTAAAGTGACTTGGAGAACCCAATTTGCACTAGGATTAAATTAGTGTTTTGGTCCTGACTTGTTTCTACTTGTTGAAATTTTATAAGTAAATTCAGTTGAGAAACCCGATTTACACTATGCCAATAAAGCACTTCCCAAAACCTGATTTGCACCAAGCAAGTAAATCACTTCAAACATTCAACTTATTCTACCTTGCAATTTCTTTGAATACCCTAGAAAACATATTTGGATCCTTCCCTGTAATGACATAAAAAGCTTTGAATGGTAGGGTTGACAATTTGACCTATAAGGTCAAAATTGTCAACATTTTGGCAATTTTATTGGGAAGCATGTCTGCTATGCTTGAGGATCAGACCATATGCATGACATTTAAAATCATAAAACAATGGAAAATCTGGTTTATGACTAAAAAATCTCTTTCATCCTACTATGAGATAACCTTCATCCTTCAAAATAAGAAGGGAAACACATGAAAATTAAAAAATTAACTAATCAAATCAAATGTGAAAACAAGAACTTATTGAAAAAAAACTGAAAGAAACTATTGTTCTTGAACAACACTTGGAGTAAAGCCAAAAAAACTATGTACATAGAGCTTTACTCTTCAATAGCAATGTTTCAGATGTATCCCATTGATTGGGAGTGGAAGCTCCTAGTCATCTATCTTTGCAAATTGGAAGGCATTATGGGATTTATAGTTAAAGATCATGTATGGGACACTCCAAAGGGATTTAAACTTTGTGTGCCTTCTTGGTTTATCTCAATCCTCATCCCACTTGAGGACCAAATCTCCTTATTTAAAACTTTGTGAGGAAGCTCCCTTGGCAAAGGTTCTCTTTACCTATGCTTGATACATTTTCATGGCTAGCATGGATTGATTTCTTATCTCTTATAGCTTCATAATCTCAGCATACCTAATTTCCATAGGCTCATTCTCTAACAATTCACGATGATGCATTAGTTCTAAAGCTAAAAATTCAAGATAAATGGGTAACCTTGCTTCCTTATCATATACCAGCTTGTAAGGGGAGTTGGCTATTGACCTCTTTTAGGTGATCCTATCAGCCCATAGAGATGACTTTAGGTTGAGATGCCATGACCTCTGATTGTCTTCAATAGTCCTCCTTATGATCCTCAAAAGGTTCTTGTTCGTAGATTCAGCAAGGTTATTGCCTTGTGGATAATAGTTAGATGAAGTGCTGAGATAAACTCCATGTTGTACAAGCCATTGGCTGATCCTAGATCCCACAAAATCCATTTCATTATTGGAAATGATAGTTTAAGGAACTCCAAACCTAGTAAACAAAACTTCACAGAAATCAAGAACATTAGTTTCATTTATTTCTTTCATTGTTGCTACTTTTGTCCAACATGTGAAGTAATTTGTAACCATTAGAATCCATTTATGCCCTAAACTTGAAGGAGGATTAATGATACCAATAAAGTATAATCCCCATTAAATAAAGGGCTGATCTACTATAATTAGCTGAAGAGGTAAGGCTGTAAGCTTCACTTTTCCTACAAACATAGCACACTGTTTACACTTTCTAACCCATGCATGGCAATCACCAAATATACTAGGCCAATAGTATCAACCTCTCATGATCTTAAGTGTTATAGGTCTTGTAGAAAAGTTTCCTCCACCATGTCCATCATGGAATTATTTAAGCAATTTCTAAGTTTGGTTTGGCTCTACACATCTTAGCAACATTCCATTGATATCCTTCTTGAACAAAACACCATCAACAAGCAAAAATGGAATTGATTGCAATCTGAAATATCTTCTCTTTGAATCACTTATATGAGAAGGGTAAATACCATCTTGGAGATATCTTACCAAGTCATGAAACTAGCTTGAAGGTGAGGTATGAATAGTTATAACCTCTTCATCATTTGACACCAAAATAATCTCATTAGCCTCTTGCAAGTCTTGTGCTAGATACTCACACAATCCTTTGCCTTAAACCAGCTTTGTGACCTTAATTTCCATGTCATATTCCATTACCTTGGTTATCCAACCAGCTCTCTTCTCATTTATATCCTTGTTCAAAAGAAACTCTTTGATGCTTGGATGGGCAACCTTTAGATGTATCTTATTATTAGACAACAAGTGTCTAAACTTTTTAAGAGATCTTATAATTGAAAGGACATGATTTTCAACAAAATAATACCTTGTTTCATACTCTTCCAAGCCTTGGCTATAGAAATCTATTGGTTACTCCAACGACTCATGATTATATTGCATAAGAATGCCTGAAATGGTGTCCATGTTATCATAAGTGTACAAAATAAAATCTTTTGTGAAATCTAATTTTAGAAGCATAAGAGCACTAGCTATGGCCTTCTTAATATCTTCAAAACTCTTTACTCCTTTGTACCAGCTAAAGTTTTAATTTTTATTAAGCATGGTTGTAAGTGGCATAGCTAAAATAGAAAAATCTAAAACATATCTCCTTATAAAATTGATTTTCCCAAGAAACTTTGCAAATCCTTTATGTGCTTAGGAAAAGAAAGTGCAAGAATAGATTTTACCCTTTCAAGATCTATTCTTAAACCATACCTTGAAACAATATGTCCAAGAAGATTACCTTCATAAACTAAGAAAACACACTTTTTTGGATTTAGAGATACCCCAAATTGCCTACACCTCTCAAACACTTACTTAAGATGAACCATGTGATCTTCTACATTCTTTGAAAACACTATTATATCATCAAAATAAATGAGTACAAACTAGTTAAGAAGGTATTGGAATGCCATATCCATGGCTCTCTGAAAGGTTACTCTAGCATTAGATAAACTGAATGGCATCTTTTTGTATACAAATGTCCCCCACTTGGTTGTGAAGGCTATCTTAATTAGTCTTCTTCCTTGACCAAAATCTAATTGTAGCCACTATATCCATCCAACAAAGAAAACTTTGTTGAACCTGCAACAAGCTATAAAATTTCTTCCATTGATGACAATGGATAGTGATCTTTAAGTAAAGACCTACTCAAATCATGAAAGTCAACACACAAATGAATTTCACCAGTCTTCTTCTATACTAGAATGAGATTGGCCACCCAAGTTGAGTGCTTGATTGGAAATAGAATAGCTAACTCTATGACCTTGTGAAGCTCAACTCTCATCAGGCTCAAGCTTTTGATTGATGGGCCTTTATCTTTGTCTCACTAGTTTAGTTTCCTCTACTAACTCAATGGTGTGTTGAGCCAAACTTGGATCAAAACCTTTGAACTCACTATACTACCATGCAAATATATTAGCAAAACTGGTACATAACTCAAAGAAAGCTTTTTTTTGTGAAGGAGTGCATACCTTACGCAAATTCAAAATCTTACCAGCTACAATCTCTATAATGGCATAGTGTTCTTCCTTTGTTGATAAGGATGACTTCTCTTTTCTTAGCTCATCATCCCCACTAAAAATTTTCTCAAGCATGACCTATCTTTTGAGAAGCTTATTCATTTTTAGTTACACAATTTAATCACCATACCGTTGCAAGTGTTTTGATTGGTTTCTTGAAGAAAACTCAACCTCTTCCTATAAAAATCTCATAATTTGATTATCATCTTTGAATACCTGCCAATTCTCATGATTATCTAGAATAGAAGGCCTTACAACCACCTATATATGTGACTGAATTTTTTTATTTTTTACATCAGCTAGAGTACTAAATTGTGCCACAATAGTAGCCAACCTATTAACATGTTTATTTTTATCTCTTGGTATTACCTGAATGTTAAAATCTTAAAAATATTCAAATAAATCCCAAATTTTATGCTTGTAAGATTTAATCAAAAAAAAATTTCATACATTCAAACCTCTTACTTGGTGGACTACAAGATCACTATCACCAAACACTTGCAAAGAATTGACTTTCATCTTCCTAGCCCACTGCAAACCATGAACTAGTGCCTCATACTCAGCAACATTCTTTGAACAACCATACTAAAACTTAATATAAGAGAAATACATTTGTTGTGTTGGAGAAACCAACATTATTCTAGCTCTAGTTCCATACTTATTTCTTGATCCATAAAAGTATAATTGACATAAACCTTCATTAGACTCATCTTCTTTGACCATGGATAGAATTGGTGCATCATTCTCATGAACGCAATACATACCAAGACCTTCTTCTTTGATCAGCTTATAAGGATCATGACCATTCACGGTAGAAGTCCACTCATCAATAAATAAATTTATAACTCCATCCAAAGGTGATTCCTTTTCTACATCACTAATTTCTAATACATCATCTGAGATGATACAGTTAGTATTCACAACACTTGGCATATATGGCTCCACACGAAAATGTGCAATAGGCTCAGAATGAATTTTTACCTTAGTATCATACCTAGTGATGAATAGAAAATAGGTCTAATCAGATGATAAATATCCCCCAATCTTTGAGGTGAAATCCCTTGAAAGGCACATAGCACAGTAAGGAGGCAAATCTACCACAACAACATCATGCTAAATAGTAACATTAGGACATGCATGTAAATTCAATTTTAGATCCTTGATGATTCCTACCATCTTCATTGGTGACCCATCCAATCACAATACTCCTTTAATATTTGGTTCATAAACAAGCCCAAGATTATATGTAAAATGTTTAGGCATGATTGTACTACTAGCTCCACTATCCACCATACAATTATGAACCAAAGTATTACTTACCATCAAAGAAAGGTAGAAAGGAGGAACTTTCTTTGATTTTACCTCAATTTTTTAAACCTTTGCCATTTTATTTTCTTATTGTCCATGTTATTTACTTGGCTGATCTAAATTAGCCAAGACAACCCCTTCTTGCTCAACCAATTTTAGAGACAATTCAAGAGCTGAAAGCTCTTGGATAAGCTTATCCTTTTGTCCTAAAATTGAAAGATAATCCCACATTCTAATTCTAATGTTATACTTCTTCATTTGATCTACTATATTGAAATGAGATCCACTAACCTTTGGTTGTACCTTCTGAAGCACTTTATGTTCACAAACTAGAGGTGGTTGATGGACTTTTCTAACCTTTATATTCTAATTTTTTTGAGTTTTAGGGATAGAAAGTTATTCCTTTACACTTTTAGAAACAACATGAGCAGTACATGAATCATTTTTCACCTCTTGAGCCTCTTCAATGGCTCTCCTTTCAACTCTAGTTATAGTTGCAACTTGACGACTTAAATTGTTGGTTTTAACACTTTGAGAAAAAGCAACATGATCATCTACTTTCCAATTAACATTAATGGCATTAGGCTTCCCTTGTTGAGTCTCTCCTTGTGATGACAAACCTATATATTGGTATTGACCTCCTTGAAAATAAAACTCTTCTTGTGTCATCTATGGCATGGTGATGTTCTATGAGACCAAGGCTTGATATTGAGCATCATTGAGATTTGAGGGCTGCCAACTTGAATCATGCACCAAGTTATTTTACTTTAGGGTGGGAATAATGGATTTTGAAGTGGAAGGAGCATTAAGATCAAGGTTATCATGTGGCTTAGCTAGATTTATGGCTCCTTGTGATTGATATGGTGGTTTATTCTCTCTAAAACCGTTATAAGGAGGCCTTTGATCTTTGAAGGGTTGATAGGTGTTCTAATTTTGTTGTTGATAAGGAATATTAGACTAAAATTGTTGCCTCTTGAGCTGTAATATTTCATTCCCAAAGGACTATATCAAACTTTTCAACTCTCCTATCTCACTAGCTTGACTATTAGGGGCTGTAATTTGAGCTTGAGGTGGTGGAATAAGAGCCAAGGATGGAACTTGAAGAACTTGAGGGGCTGGTATAGAACTTATTTCTAGAAATATAGGAATTATAGGTCTTGAACAAAGCTTACCATCTTGCATCAAACTATTTTTTTCCCTTATTTCAATCTCATAAGCATTCGGCAACGTAGTACCACCCATTGACTGTATCATCACACTAATGTTAGAATTAAGAACTTTCAAATAGTACAAAAATGCATATTGAGAGGATGGCCTAATAAACTTAGGTATCTTAGTCCATGTTTTTTGGAATCTGAGGTTAAAATCAGACATGAACTCATGAGGATCCCTTGTTATGGCATTCAATTTCTCTACCAAAGAGAGATGATCATATTTGTCCTTAAATTACTTAACCAACATTGCACCCAATTCATCCTAGGTGGCAATGGAATTAACTGGAAGATTTATATACCATTGCAACACTTTTCCTTTAAATGGGGTAGCCAATAATCTAATAGTAACATTATTTTCAACAACATTATGGACTGAATAGAGATTAGCAACATCTTAGATATGGTTAATAGGGGTTGTTTGATTTTCTCCTGAGAAGAATGGGATGATCTTGAGGGTAGACACTGGAATATCATCAAATTGGGATAAATTCATTGGGATACCTCTATTGAATGGAGCAAACACTTGATTTTTGATGGCCATTTGGGTAGTGGAGATTAGTGTGCTTAGAAAAATAGGTTGACCAGGAGGTAAATATTGCTTTTGAGGATATGGTTTTGCCCTCTTAAACCTTTGTCCCTTATATGATAAAAATTATGGTAACCTTTGGCATGAAATATTTGCTTGAATGATGTTATGAGCTCTGTAACTAAATGATATCTTCTTTTACTACAAAATTTATTTAGATATGCCAAGAATTTCTTTATGGTCCCACCAGGTGTGTCAAAAACTATTATCAATCAGACCTGCACCCTTTTGAAGGTAGTTTTAGGCCTTCACAGTATGTTAAAACATGGAAATAATCCTAGGTTATGGGTGACCTAATCATTGGATTGAGTCTCTATATTCTAAGGGCTATCTCTCTTTGATGTATCAATTAGGACCTTACTACTCTATGCTATAAATTTCCTAGGAAAAGGGAGAAAGAAAATTGAAAGAAAATCTTACTTAATGATGGTGATACACCTGAATGATTGGTTGATCCACTCAATTGGAGCTCCTAAAATACTGATTCAGACAAGGAAAAGGATGAACTTCAACTCTAATTCATCAATATGCATAAGTATTTCATGAAAAGGTTCTGTCTAATTATCTAAGCTTGAGAGAAATGGTAAAAGAGGCCTAATTGAAGGCACTAATAGCCACTAAAATCCACTATAAACTCAACCAAAAGACATTTTAACATAGAATTTGACATGCATAAGATGACCATCTCGTAAGTAGGTAAGGATCAAAATTTGACAAGGAAGAAATATTCTATCACATGTGCAAATCAACAACAAAGATACACTAAACCAACTGTCAAAAATTGAAAATGGTCCTCTTCTTATTAATTCTAAAAAAGGTTATAACACATTCTTTGGAAAAATTTGTCTTACCAAAATAAGGATACATTTCAAAGTTGAAAAGCCAACTTATATAGAAAAGAATACTTCAACCAAGAGGTGGCATTGAAAATAGAAGAGGAAGATCAACTTTTACATTAAACAAGTCTAACTCTTGTTATGCCAAGATAACAAAGCCTTCTAAATTTGTCTTTTCTTATCCTTTGTCTTGCATTGAAAACCTCTTGTCTTGAAAATAGATGGTGGGCTCAAGCTTGGACTAATATTTCACATACATGAAATCCATGTTAATGCTAGATTTAGAATTTTGTTTAAACTATTGGAATGTTTTAAATCTTTAGATTGAATGAACACCAAGGAGAAGCATGATTTCAATTAAACATTCAATAGAAGGTTTGACCAATCCACTAAAAATAGCACATGCTTGCATGGTTAAGGATCTTAATAAATGAGAGATGTATTCAAATTGAATCTATTTCCCAGTTTTCTATTCTTGATTTCTTTGATCCTATGCATGCATGTCTCTAGGCTTAATCTATTCATGGTTTTTTTGGCTCTATTTTCTCTTTTATTTACTCAAAAAAGAAATTGTGACTTTTTGTGCTATTCCCTTGGTGATCTTCCTGTGGATTTTTCCTATGTATTTCAATATGAATTCAGGTGTTTAATGGGGATTTTTTCACAATCAATTTCCCATGGATAAATTATGATGGGAATTGTCTAAGACTTGTTTCTATTTATTGTTGTCAGGTCTTTTCCCTATAGGAATTACATCTCCCTTGGAATTTTCTCAAGATTATTCCCTTGATTTGTTCATCTCTTTAGACTCATTAGATGAACCTTCCTGAAGGGCACCTACCCTTTAGGTTTCTTCCAAATGTCCCTTCTAATCTTAATGTGACCCTTCCTAGAGGGTAGGTGTCCTTCGGTATTTTTGTCAATGAACCTTCTGAATGGTACATGCCCTTTGGATTTTCTAAAAATGTACTTTCCTAAAGGGCACATACCCTTTAAAAAAATTGTAATAGACTATTTCCTTTGAAAAGAATCCCCTCAGATTTTTTGACTTGGCATTTTTGCCTTTCAATAAAAGTGGAAGTGTTCTTTGAACCTTTGAAGTGACCCTCTAGACTTATCCTTTGAAATTTCCCAAAGGGAACCTACCCTTTAGGATTTATATATTTATCCCTTCAAAAAATTTGGAAGAGACACTTTGGGATTATGAAAAAGGTCCTTCCATTGCTTGAAAAGGTCCTTTGGGATTTTGACTAGGTAAGACTTTAGATTTTTAGATTCAAGCAATTGAATAGCGAAACCCTGAAGTAGAAAATCTAAACTAGTAATGAGGCAAGAGAAACTTGAAAAGGTCTTGGGTAGTGTTATTTAGACTTTCAAGAGGTAAATACTTTGGGTTCTTCACATTGGAAGACTTTGGGTGCCAAAAACCCAAAGTAAGCAATGACATGTTGAAAACTTGAAATGCAATGAGAAGAGTAAATCGTGATTGGGAACCTGCATTACTTCTACTAATGAAAATTCATAAGTAAAGTGACTTGGAGAACCCAATTTGCACTAGGAGGAGTAAATTAGTGTTTTGGTCCTGACTTAATTTCACTTGTTGAAATTTTATAAGTAATGTTAGTTGAGAAACCAAATTTGCACTAAGCCAGTAAAGCACTTCCCAAAACCCAATTTTCACTAAGAAAGTAAAGCACTTCAAATGTTTAGATTCTTCTACTTGTAATTTCTCTGAACACCCTAGAAAACTTGTTTAGATCCTTCCACTGTAATGACATAAAAAGATTTTAATAGTGGGGGTGACAATCTCACCTGTAGGATCAAAATTGTCAACAATTTTAAATAAAATGCTCTTATGGGGTGATAGTACACTCAGTACAATTCTATTTCATGATAGGATTTCCAATATTGGTTTATTTTACTTTATAAGCCATGCTTAATAAGTTGATTGTTCATTTTTGCATGTTATTTCCCATACCCTATAGGTTTTCCTCTTGTATGAGCAGGTTCATACAATCTAATTTTTAAAATTGATTTTATAGGATGAGTAAATTCTTATCTCATGTTTCATATCTTTGTTTTCATAACTGGAGTTGATTTCATAAGTTAAACATCTTAAGTTGTAGATTGGTTTCATTTGGAGTGACAGGTAGGTTTTCACCACCTACAGAGTTTTAACATCTTTATAGTGGCTTCAGATTATGGTGATAGGTTTTATTGCATGGTTCTCATGACTTGTTTCATCCCCTTCCTTCCAAGCTCAACTCCAAAGTTCTTGTATGGAGTGGCAATCAAGAACATAGTCATAAGTGACACATAGTCAATTCCCTATAGGTTCCATCTACAGTGATAATGTATAAAGGCTTTGATCATGTTCATGGAGGTGTAATTATGGTTTTAAGATGTGGAACACACTTCTATTACATGGACAATCAGTTTGATCTCTCCAAATTATATATGACTAGTTGTGGCAACTTGTTCTTCTCCAAGCATAGTCCTCTACCATAAATGAACGCACATAAGTACCTTATAGTAGAGTAATCATGTTGAATGGAGGCATTATGGCTGGTTATAAGTTTTTTAAGGTTGGAAGCATCTATTTGGTAAATTTGAAAATTCTAGGATGGGTTATATGCCCATAAACTATGCATATTACTTGATATACACCTTTAATGTGTTATATCACACATGCAAGTACATTTGTAGGTGTTTCACAAGAGAATAGCCACATTGGAATGAGGAATTTTGATCTTGTTGGAAGTTTTCATATGTTGTAAAGATACATTTGAGACCTTGAAAAGGTCTAAGCCTAGTGATAAGGCCATAACCATTCTCATTCTTGATAACCTACCTCCACTACCATGTGTCACACCTTCATATGCATTCATAGAGGTCTGTAAGATTATAAAGTGAATGTTTGAACTATTCTATAAGCTTCACCAATGTTTGGAGACATGGAGAAGCTCCATAACATTAGTAATAGAGGTATAATATTAATTTTGAAACTTGTTCATTATACAATACACCTCATGTCATGCCTTTATAATCCCATCTACAAATGTCCACCTACAAGTGACACTAATAGAGATCTGAAAGTGTGCCTAGAAGTGTATGAGCATGATAAGATATTTCTTAAGGCTTGTAAGGATTGAGGGTGCCATGATAATCATGTTTGAGGTCAAAAGTGGTAGGCAGGTTAGAAGAATCTATGTTCAATATGGACTGTGTTTTAGGGACAAGTTCCCTAAAAGCTCCAAAATAGATCCCTACCCACCTTTGAGGCTGCCATATGAGGAACAAAAATGGAGTATTGATAAGTTTTGATGATTCCATATTGTATCCTTAATTAAGGGGAGATGCTTTACAAAATGATGTGGATTTTTGATTCCCACAGGTGATGAACATGAGACTCCCAAACCTTGCATTTGTTCACTATAGAAAGGCAATGTTTTCTACAAGATATTGGAATTTCAAGTGACCTTATTGTCTAAGGAAGCACTAAAGAGTATATATGTATGACTAGTAGTCCTATCAAGGTGAGAGAGAGATAATTTTATTTTTAAGAGCATAAAATGAGGTTGGAGAGCAAGGTATTGATATCCATTAGCACCTATAGGTGAATCCTTACTTAGAAAAGTCACATATAGCCTAACTGTAGGTGATTCACCAACTCATAAAGTGAATCTTGGAAGATATAAACTTGTAGACACAAAATTATATATATAATGTTGATTAAAAATGATTCAAAATACCCTAAGATGTGAGACACTGACTTCAAGGTTGATAGCTACTTATAGACCCCTTTTGCTCTAAAAGGGTCAACTACATTTAACTATAGTTACCATTGGCATAAAGGATGACTACATTAGTGTTTATCCTTAGAAATGCATGATGAAGAGTGAGATAACTAATTATGGTAGAATAGTGATGAATCTAATAATGTATTTATGCATCACATACAATATCTAAGACCAAATGGTACCCTACAGTCATGCCTCTTTCCTAAGGTGAAACACAGTCACACTCTACTAGTCTAACCCATTCAAGTAGGGAAAGGTATGCATAGAATAAGCTAGCATAGGTTGGTATTGTTGATATAAACACCTCAATAATAATTAAATAAACCTCATAATATCCTCAAATAAAATGAACAAAGTATGGAGGTTTCATGAAACCTACAGCCCATACTTTCTAAGACTGCACAGTCAACTAACTAGGAGCCTATTTGGAAGATTCTAAAGGTTTAGAGGATTTATGTGCATATTAAAACTCTAAAAATTGGTAAATATTACCTTAATGACTATATTGATATCCCAATATCCTTAATTTTCTTGAGAAGATATAGGATATGCCTTATGTTCTATCTCAAAGAGAGGATACTCCACGAAGCAAGAAGTCTGTAGGCTTGAGAAGTGAATGTTGAAAACGTTTTTTAAACATTTTATATATTTTTATAAGGTTTATAAATTCATGTAAAATTATATATAATTCCTTGGAACCATCATAATATGTACAAGTCAATTCTAGGTATCAAGGACATAGTTAGGCCTTTAGACCTTAACTAGGCCTAAGACCCTAAAGAGGTGTAGTCAACATTTCTAACCCAAATTGAACACTCTATGGTATTTAATCACCTTTATAAGGATATATTAAATGGTAAAAACCATTTTTAATGTAGGGGAGATCATAGTGAAGTCTCATTTTTCTCAAATCCAACTCAGACCTACACAAAATGGAGAAAGGAGCTCAAGTAGGCAAGTTTGAGAGCTCACACTTACTTGGATACTTTTAATTTGAGTATAAGGAGTTATGGATGTTGAATGAGGTATTTAATAAGGCATTAATAAAAACATTTGGATAATTATATGTCAGACCTTCATAAACAATCCTTAAGGGGTAAAACATCTTTAAACCCTGAAAAACCTTGGTTCTTGACTTGATGGAAATGATGAAGCATGAAAGGAACCTAAGAGGGAGATTTTGAATATAAAATGACTTTGATATTTTAAATAAATCCCAAGATCTCCTTCCCATAAATTTGAATCTCACCCTACTTGTACGAACAACGTAAAAAATTGGTTTCTTTGACAATTTTGAGTGTTGTGTATGTATGGAAGGTTTTCAAGAAATGAAAATAACTTGGGGGTATATTGGGACCTAATATAACCTATAATATACATTTATTTCTCTATGAAAACACATAAGTGCTTCTACAATTACCTCCACTTTACCTAGTCTAGAATGACATAATGAACAAGCAAGTGAGAAGGCAAAATATCTAAGTGGGAGGACTTATAAGGTCTACTTAAGGAATATAAGTCCATGAAATGTCTCAATAGGTGTCATTCACTCCTATTTATTGACTGGTTTGGAAAAAATAAGGAAAATCTGGTTCTAAGTGTGCAAGGTGAGTGAAAGAGGAGTTATTTAGACTGCAGGCAGTGATAACTCATGTGTAGAAGAATATCAGTGATTAGGGACACCTTTAATGCATGTTTGAGAATGTATAAAACACCTCTCTCTAATTTTAATCATTGCATCTATCCCTAGTATATTTTAAAGCATTCCAAGGAAGTTAAATGATGAAGATAGTTTCTATGCAAGAAAATGATGAGTTCTACACAATATTTTAGGAGTTTCATGTTTTGAGGGACATTTGTCCAAGTATACCTTCCAAAGTATATTATATATACATACCTCCTATATATTTAACTCTTTTTATCATCATGAAAAATTTCCTAATGACTCTTGGACTTCACTCTCTTCTCCTCTCTCTCCAATTCTATAAGTAGTAGCCATTTTAGCTCTTGTAGACTAATACCACACCATGTATGGTGAATCCATACTATTTTTGACATTGTAATTTGCCTTATAACAATAAATTAAATCTATTTTGAGTTCATATCTCATCTTGTCAAAGTGTGTGAAGAGATGTATAGTGAATAGTTAAGAAATATCTATTTATCCTTACTTTCTCTCAATCTTTCCATGTTTGATGTAAGTGAATACACTATAAAAGGTCATATGGAGTGTTTTTAAGTGTATGGATATGTTCTCAAGTGTATAATGAGCCTTAGTATATGAAATTGATCTATGTTTTCACTTACCTTAGATTGTATTCATGAATATCACCTTCATATTGAAATACTAATGTTAGAGCATTCTAGGACTTTTAAACTAGTGTTGTAGGCCTTGTATCTTAGTGAAAGAAGTATTATGGTATTTTGAAAACCCTTATGGTGTATCACCCCCTTAAAATTATTCCCATGTTTCCCAAATTTGGATGAGGCTTGAACACCCTCCTCTAGGGTGTAATATTTGGTGATAATAGTTCTAGCATACATGGTGGGACCAAGGTCTAAGAGAGTGGAAAGATTGTTAGTGTGTCTTTCCTCTAATCAGATTTATAAGTAAGCAAGATAGCACCAATGGTGACTCTGAATGAAATATTCTAGTTGTAAGTATCCTAGGTATCTCTTATTGAAGGTTTTGATCAGTTATTTTATTTTCATTGGCCTATGAGTTTGGTATGAATAGCTATGGTGAATACCCCTACTATGAACCTCCCTATCAATCTTGATATGAACCACATTATACTCCTCAATAATCCTATCACAATGGATACCAATATTATGATCCATGGTAACCTTATGGTCCTCCATTTCCCTCTCCATATGGACATCATGTTGTTGGGCAGTCTTATGAACAAGGTTACTAAGAAACCTATCAAAAAATGCCTTCCTATCAGTCCCAATATGATCCCTATCAAACATATCATGATGCCTATCAACCTCAAGAGGATCTTTATCAATCTTGTAATGAAGAATCAAATGATTCCAAATATTTTACACAATGATATTAAAAATCAAGATGTGAATTACAATAGGCTATAAAAAAAGTTAAAGCTAGCCTCAATCCCCATCATTACCCTTACCCTCCTCCATCAACCCTATCTTACATCAAGTCTTTGTTGGTACTCATACCATAGTTGTTAGATAATGAATATAATATGGGAAAATAAGATGATGAGTATCATGTGATCCCTAATCATCTCATGGAATGGTTAAGAGGTGTTTCCCAAAGTTGTATGTAGGTGTTGGAGATGATTAAAGAGATAGAAGGAACTCAATGGGAGATCAAAGAGTAGATGCACTTAGAAAATAAGTGTTCCCAATGCTCAATAGATAGGATAAATATGTGGGAATAAAAATAACTTAAGAATAAACATGATACTATTTTAGAGCCTCAAGGAGGTTATTGGAAAGGTGCAAATCCTATTGATGTAGGTGTTTTTCCTTATAAATATCCTAAATTATCACTTTCCCATGAGCTTACTAGTGAAGTACTCTTTCCTAAATCTATTCACAAGCCCTCTACTACACCTCACATTCCATCCTCAATTCACAAGCCCCTCACCACAAATAATTCCCCACCTCCAACTCATTATCCTATCCATCAACCTTCCACCCCACCCCTTCTTGAAAAGGATCCCATTTTGAGGGAAGCAAATGAGGAGGAAAGAGCTCAAGTTATAGTTGATCAAAAAGATGTCAAGAGTAACTATGAAGAGGAAATCACCCTAGGGTATCCCCTTGGTGAACACAAGTGAAACTCTACCTTGTTTAATGAAGATAAACATATTGAAGATTATTTTTTAGTTGTCCATGAGGAATGTGGCCAAGACTTAAATGAGGAAGTGCTTGATAAAGACCCCATACTTGTTGTTCATGATGAAGAAGCCCTTGAACATAATGGTCATGAGAAGGATGAACTATGGCATAAATTTCATGTCATAAATCAAGAGTTTGAAAAAATTTATGATTAAATTCTTCTCCTAAGGATTATACACTTGATCATGAGGTAGTTGATGATCATCTCAAACATGAGGTTGAGTGTGCTATCAATAATGAAGGTGAACTTCAAATCATTCCTCAAGAGTTTACAATCCTAGAAGAGTCTCATGAGACCAAGGTAGAAGATGAAGTATTTGAATAGTATTCCATACCTCATTATAATTTTTAACCACCCTCAAATGCATTAAAACATAAAGAATATTATATTGATAACTGCATACATCAAGAAGAGAAGGTTGAAGAAGTAGTGGTTCCAAATGACAAGGAGAGTAAAGATGATTGACACCATGAAATGGAAATCTTCCAAGATCTTGAAGAACTTTACCAAGTTTAGGGAAAAGTACATGAGAAGGTGGAGAAAGAGTTTTCCATGGAGTAAAATGACCAAGATTGGGTGGACTATGCAGATCTCCTTGATGATCTTAAATAAATTGTAACTGAAAGGAGACCTAATCTTATTGAGAACCATAGAAACCAAGAAAGTATGTCTTGTTAAACCATGATTGGAGGTTGTATTTGAGGAGTATTATGATAAATTTGAGTCTATTTGGATGAAATAAGAGTTCATTCTCATAGCTAACCTATTTTTAGCTATTTTGTTTTCATTAAACATCATGCCAATGAGGTTGGCAAACACCAAGAAGAAGGAGGCACCAATACCAAGGATCAAAAGGCTACATGCATCATTAAATCCTTCATCTCATGAAGAATTAAAGGTTTAAAACTTCCCCTTTGATCCAGGAGGAAGTGTTTATTTCAATGTATCTTATGTTTGAGTTAGTCAGTTGGTTTGTGTGTGTGTGTGTGGCATAAGTGCCCATAAAGCACAAGTGTGTGTTGGCTTAGTTTCTTGTCTTGTGTGTTGTTTCTTGTTAGTTTTATATTGTTTGGTCTATTTTAAAATTAAATTTTAGTGTCATACCTATACATATGTGACTCCATATCCCAACGGATAGGAAAAGGCTACTAGTCTTAGGCATAACAAGCATACCACCCCTAGAAATCACCAAGAATGTTGACTATTTTGACCAAAAAATAAAATAGGTCAACCCCCTATAGTAAAAAAATTTTATATTGGTATATTAGGGTCCTATAAGGTGTTTCATTATGTTATTTTATGTTATTTAATGTGTCATCACCTTGGTCATAGTCATTTTCCTTCCTAAGTCATTATATGTCACTTAAGCGGTCATTTTAGAGCCATAAATGAAAATGGTAAAGTTTTATAACTAGTATAGGTGTTTAAAATTATTTATAAATGTGTATGTGTTAGATATATTTCAGTAATTTCAGTCCCTGATTGAAACTTGCAGGTACTCTATTTAAACAAGAAAAAAGGTGGTAGTTTGGGCAGTTTTGGAAGTTGTACGTCCTCTAAAGGATGGTGGCACATCTGGAAATATCATACAATGGTTATTAAACTTAAATGGACTCATATTTATGTTTTATATACTTTTAAAGTCTTTAAAATATTTTAAAACCATTCTAATATTTCATCACCCTTCTAGACATGTAAAACTAGTCAACAAGTTTCTTCTTGGTATGGCCAGTAGAAGAGGCTTCAGATTAAAAGATATTATGGGGTGATATTAAACTAACTAAAATTCCATTTCATGATATTATTTCCAATATTGGTCTCTTGTGCTTTATGATCCATGATTAATAAGTTGATTGTTCATTTTTACATGTTGTTTCCCATACCCTATAGGTTTTCCTCTTGTATGAGTAGGTCCATATGATTTAAATATTTAAATTTCTTTCAAAGTATTAATACATAATTATCTAATTTTTCTTATCTTTGGTTTCATAATTAGAGTTTATTTCATAATTCAAAAATCTTAAATTACAGATTGGTCTCATTTGGAGTGACAGGCAGGTGAGTTTTAACATTTTTGTAGTGGATTTAGAGGATGGTGATAGGTTTCATTGCATGTTTACCATGACTTGTTTCATCCTCTTCCTTACAATCTCAACTCCAAATTTCTCATATAGAGTAGTAATCAAGAACACAGTCATAAGTGACACACAATCAATTCCTTACAAGTTCCATCTATAGTCATGATGTGTGAAGGATTTGATCATGTTCATGGACGTGTAATTATGGTTTTAAGATTTGTAACACACTTATATTACATGAACAATCATTTTTATCTCTCCAAATGATATATCACTAGTTGTGGCAACTTGTTCTCCAAACACAATCTTCTGCCAGTAATGAACATACACATGTGCCTTATAGTCAATTAGTCATTTTGAATAGAGGCATTATGGCTGGTTTTAAGTTTTTTAAGGTTAGAATAATCCATTTGGTAATTTTAATAAATTATAGGATAGGTTATAATCCCATACACTATGCATATTACTTGATATACACCTTCATTGTTCTATGTCACACTTACAATTGCATGTATAGTTGTTTCACAAGATAATAGCCACATTGGAATGAGGACTTTTTATCTTGTTTGAAGTTTTAATATGTTTTAAATATCCATTTGAGACCTTGAAAAGGTCTAAGGCTAGTGGTAAGTCCATAACCATGCTCATTATTGATAACCTACCTCTACTACCCTATGTCACACCTTCATATGCATTCACAGAGGTCTATAAGATTGTAAAGTGAATGTTTGAACTAAACTATGAGCTTATCCAAAGTTTGGAGACATGGATAAGCTCCATAACATCAATAATAGAGGTCTAATATTAATTTTAAAACTATTTTAGTATACAATACACCTAACGCCATGCCTTTATAATCCCATCTACATATGTCCACCTACAAGTGACATTGGTATAGATCTAAAAGTGTGCTTGGAAGTGTATGAGCATGATAAAATCTTTCTTAAGGATTTTAAGGATAGAGGGTGCCATGACAATCATGTTTGAGGTCAAAAGTGGTAAGGAGGTTGGAAGAATCTATGTTTAATATGAAGGATTGTGTTTTAGGGACAAGTTCCCTAAAAGCTCCAAATAGAGCCCTAGCCACCTTAGAGGCTACCATATGAGGAAAAAACATGGAGTCTAGACAAGTTTTGATGATTCCATCTTGTATCCTTTATGAAGAGGAGATACTTTTCAAAAGTATGTGGATGTTTGATTCCCATAGGTGATGAAAATGAGACTATCAAACCTTGCATTTGTTCACTATGTAAAGGCAGTGTTTTCTATAGGATAATGGAATTTCAAGTGACCTTATTGTCCAAAGAAGCACAAAAGAGTATATATGCATGAATATTAGTCCTATCAAGGTGAGAGAGATAATTGTGTTTATAAGATCATAAAATGAGGTTAGAAAGATAGGTATTGACATCCATCAACACTTATAGGTGCATCCTTACTCAGAAAAAGTCACCTACAGCATGCTTATAGGTGACTCACTAACTCATAAATTGAATCTTGGAAGATATCAACCTTTAAACACAAACTTAACTATTGTAAGTTGATTTCAAATGATTTAAAATACCCTAATATGTGAGACACTAAATTTTATTTTTGATAGCTACTCACAGACCCCTTGTTGTTCTAAAAGGGTTAACTACAATTGATTATTGTTAATAGTGGCCCAAAGGATGACTACCTTAGTGTTTGTCCTTAAAAATGCATGATGAAGAGTGAGCTAAATGACTATGGTATAATAGTGATGACTCAAATAATGTCCTTAGGAATCACATAAAATATATAATATTCAATGATACCCTACATTCATGCTTCTTTCTTGAGGTGAAACACAATCACATGCTACCAATCTAACCTATTCAAGAAGGGAAGGGTATGAATAGAATAAGATAGAAAAGGTTGGGAATGTTGATATTTAAAACCTTGATAATAATGACATCCACCTCATAATATCCTTATATCAAAGGAATAGATTATGAAGGTTTCATGAAACCTATAGCCCATAATTTTCAAGACTACACAGTTAGCCAAATAGGAGCTTGTTTGGAAGATTTTGAAGGTTTAGAGGATCTATGTGCATATTATAACTCTAAAAAATTTTATATAATATCTTCATGATTATATTGAGATCCTAATATCCTTAATTTTCCTAAGAAGATATAGTAGATTCCCTATGTTCTATCTCAGAGAGAGGGTACCCCATGAATCAAGAAGGTTAGAGTCTTGAGAAGTGAATGTTGAAAGGAAGGTGAAAAAGTTGTTGAAACCTTTCATGGATGTGTATAAGGTTGAATATTCATGTAAAATTATATATAATTCCTTGAAATCATCATAATATTAACAAGTCTAGGTATCAAAGACACAGTCAGGCCTTTAGAGCTTGATTAGGCCTAAGACCTTAAAGAGGTGTAGTCAACATTTCTAACCCCAAGTAAACACTCTAGGGTATTGAATAATATTTATAAAGAGATATTAAGTGGTAAAAAACCTTTGTAATGTAAGTTAGATCATAGTGAAGTCTCATTTTGGCTCAAATCCAACTCAGACCTATATAAAATGGAGAAAGGAGCTCAAGTAGGCAAGTTTAAGAGCTCACACTTAATTGGAGACTTTATATTGGAGAATAAGGAGTTTGGGGATGTTTAAGGATGTCTTTAACAAGGTATTATTAAAAAAAATTAGATAATTTGATGTTAGACCTTCATGAACAATCTTTAAGGGGAAAAACATCTTTAAACCCTCTAAAACCCTGGTTCTTCACCTGATGGAGAAGATGAAGTAGGAAAGGCACCTAAGAGGGATATTTTTATTATAAAATTACTTTCATATTGCATAGGACTCCAAAAATATCCTTCCCATTAATTTTAATCTCACCCTACTTATATAGATAGGACACAAATTAGTTTCTTTGATAGTTTTGTGTGTTGTGAAGGTATGGAAGGTTTTCAAGAGATGAAAATAACTTTGGGGGTATATTGGGACCTAATATAGCCTATAATATACATTTATTTCTCTATGAAAATATACAAGTGCTTCTATAATTACCTTCACTTCAACCAGTCTAGAATGACATAGTGAACAAACAAGTGAGAAGGTAAAAAATCTAAGTGGGAGGCCTTTTAAGGTCTACCTAAGGAATCTAAGGCCATGAATGATATTTAAATGTGTCATTAACTCATATATATATAATTTATTTCAAAATTTAAGGAAAATTTGGTTCCAAGTGTGCAAGGTGAGTGAAAGAAGAGTTATTTAAACTATAGGCAG